>JADRCO010000738.1:0-27275 GCA_021464525.1 Rhizophagus sp. LPA8_4_AMF
CCTTTCGTTTTCCCCTTTCCCTTTCGTTTTCCCCTTTCCCTTTCGTTTTCCCCTTCCCCCCTGATCAATGTTGCTGCACCTCAACGTGGTGATCAGGTGACAACAAGTTTTTAAAAGACTTGGCTAAGTCAGCAACAAATAGTAATTACATATTAAATAAACCATAAATCGATTTGTTCACTTTATTAATTTATTAAATGATTCATATAAACATAACTAATATTAATAATTTGATATCTATTTTTTAAGGCTATTTGACTTTGAATTATTGTGCAAAGTTTTTCCATAATTACATTCTTAGGACTAGCACGTTGAAGAATTTTAACATTCAAATTTAACAATGATTTTCTATATGTTTTAAAAAATCCTTTCAATCATATTCCTTTTTTTTGTAACACTGATAATTTGCTATTTTTCGTAATTAATCTTTTTTGTTTAATGTTGTAATAAAAAAAGATCCTAAGTAAATAAACGCGACGGACTTTTACCGTTTTCCTAGTTATAATCACTTTTATGAAATCGAGTAAACAAATAATTTTTTTTTCCGTAACCATTTACAGTTATTCTATTGAAAGTCATTTTAAATAATACATAAATTACTAAATCTTCAAGTAATAGACCCTCCTCAGGTTTCAGTTTAGATAATATGGACGTCCATCACATCATATATATATATACACAGTATATACAACTGACACGTAATTTAATTTTCCTTACCTTAAGAATCGAACCCAAGACTTAAATTCTTAAACTTATAATTAATAATATCAGATATACGAATTTTTTGATTTATTTATATTAAAGATATTAAAGATATGCAAGTTATATTTAACAAAACACAAGATTATATTAATAATAAATTTTTGTCAAAGTTTTCCGACTATATTTTTTTAAAAAAACCTGATCAACCATTTGAAATACCCAAAAACTATATAAAATTTATAATAAAAAGAAGAAAACCACTATTTTTAAATGTTTTAAATATAATTTTTATTGATATTCACAAAAAAAAAAAAATGTAATTTCTAACTTTCTATCCAATTTGTAAAAAGAACTTTGTCTGTATAAAACTAACATGACCAATACTAACTTTTTAGATTGGTTGCTTTCTTATGATGTGTTTAAAAAATTAATTTTTGATATATATTTGCTTAAAAATATATATATAATACTTATTTGTAAATAAAACTTATATAATTATTTAAATTTCTCATACAGTATATTCTTTTTAAGCATTTCAATCCGATTTTTTAGATCTATTAGATAACATGTTTACACTTATCGTCATGATCATTTTTAGTAAAAGATGTATAATACATTAATAAAATAGTTTAGATTAATTTAATTTTTTGAGCAAACTAAATCTAGTCAAAGGATTCTTATACATCCATATTTCCTTGTCAATACATTTGCAACAAGTGAATAAAATAATCGTCACTTGGGTTTTCCAATTACGATTCACTGCAATTCGAATTATGTGACTTTGCATGCATATGTCGAATCAGATATCTTTAATAGTAGTAGCATTTTGATAAGATAGAATTATTGTAATAAAATAAAATACCAATTTATCCTAAATGTAAATCAATAATTATTATCGTGTTAGTTACTCTTGTCCTAATGTCGTTCTGTCCCGCATGCTTATTGACCAATTATTTTGTATAGTTCATCCTCTCTATAGCGAATTTTTATGTAGTGAATAACTTGCTATAATGAAGAAAAGCTCGAGTACAGATTTTTTTTATACAGTTCTCCTTCTTTATAGCGAATTTTATATAATGAATAACTTGCTTTAATGAAAAGTTCAGGTACAGATTTTTTCATATATAATAAAATGACCCTCAGTATAGCGAATTTTCTCACTATAACGAATTTTAATTTCCAGCCCATGGGATTCACTATAGTGAGGTTGAACTGTCATATACATGTCGTGATGTAAATAAATTGATTATACTTCGGACCTGAACGGTTTGCGTTCCCTAGTTTCATAGGAATTATATCATCGAATATACAACTTAAATCTGATAAAAACAAGAATTATACCCTCTCCTCTTCCCTTTCAAATTCATTACTTTGAATTATCATTGAAAGAACATCAGCTTTAGTACGGTCAAAAATAATATTCTATTTTTATGAAGTTCTTTTGCAGCATCCATTATAAGTTCTCCATTGGTTGTGAATGGCTCATTCCAGTGAAATTCCAAACACGTGATCGCAGTTTTGTACACAAGCGCATTCCTTTTCATATGCACATTTAACCTACCATCGAACTCCTTTATCAACGTGTTATCATGCCAATTGAATCTCTGCATCTAAATTGTCAACAATACTACTAACGATATAAATCATATGCGAACTTATTTCTTACTTTGAAAATTCTTATTTGATTTATTCAAATCGTTTGTGAGTAGAATTATTAAAAAATCTAATAATGATGGAAGGAAAAAAATATTACTTTAAGTAAATGAGAACAAACAAACTTTCAGCCTATGAACTGAAAAAATAAATTGAATAATAAATATATTCTCTAAAGAATAACTTGATGTTCTATGTATATTTAAATATCCTTCTTTGACAACAAATTTATTCAGTAATCTTGCTTTAATAGTGGGCTTTACGTAACAAAAACTATCACTTAATGTTTTTCCATAATAAGACGTTAAATGTATTAATTACAAACCGATTAAGATTGTTATGCAAAAACTCTAAAAAAAGACGGTATTCTAGATCGTTAAAATTCGATATATAATACCTCTGCACTATTTTTTAGATCAACTCTAATATACCAAAAAAATAATTAATTTCTTATATATAAGTCGATTAATAAATTTAATAATATAAGAATACTCTAAAATCGAGCTATATCAACATAATTAGGTAATTTAACAGAAAGACCTATGATACGCATCATTTTTTACCTTGATTTAATATGGATGAATCCGTAAAAATAGTATACAAATTAATAATCAAATGTACTAATCACTGTTATGACAAGTACTTGTTCTTCCAATAGCGGCGGCTGGATACGTGCATCTCTTCAAAGTGGCGAAATTTTTGTTATCATGGTAAAGTTGCTGTAAAATAATTTTCTTAATTACAGTATAAACTACAATGACATAGTGCACACATATTTGATTCCCATAAAACAAAAGCATTTATTGATTATAAAACTATTTTATCAAAATGAGATACTGGATTTAAAATCAGTTATATAGTACAATTATATCCTAAGAGAGCAATTATTTACACTCCTTTTTTTGCACAAGATCAGACTCAGATGATTTTTCATCCAAAAGAGCATCTAAGCAATTAACTAGATCCGTTGTATCATAACGTGCTTCTTTTGGCATTCCAACAAGTTTCAAAATACCATCCTTAATTACAAAGAATCGGAATGGCCAAGGTGAATATAAATTCAAGAATGTGTTATCCATTGTATCTGCTAGTACAGGAGTCTCTAGTTGAGTAGCTTCAACCATTTTACGTGCAGCTGTTAACCGTTCTTCTAAAGTTCGGTGTTCCTTAACTTCTACAATATTACCAATAGGCCAAACATCACTGGCGTGTGCTTCACGAATTTGAATCATATAAAAGTCTACATCTTTTTTATATAGGCTATAAATATCATTGAGCACATGAGATATGTATCGATATAATGGACAAGTATATGATCCTGCAAGAAGAACAAAGGGTCGTCCTTGTTTGTAAAGTGAATGCAATTGAATAATAGTTTTATCATTCGTTAGGGGAACTAGTGGACAATCAGGTGCCGGCATTCCTTCTTTGAGATTTCCACGAGAAGCAATATTATTGCGAACATATACTTGAGTCGTACGAAATGCAGGGTCGTCTAAAAATAAAGCAAGCAATAAGAACATCAAATATACAAATGCAATAGCAAAAAAAGAACAACCCCTTTTTTACCTTGATAAAGTTGTGGAGCACGTCGTAATAATTGCACAGCCTCATCCGAGTAACCAAATTCTCGAACCAAATCATGTTGCATTTGATCTGTAACATCCATCCAGTCTTTTCCAGATGTGGGATCGCTGCCAACCTTGTAATATTGTTGTTGTAGTTCTGGTGAAAACCTTCGCTTTTCTTCTTCTTGTAGCAAGGTTAACATCTCTTCCTTTTTCGTTGGAAGTATTGGTAAGATGGTAACAGGGTTAACGGGAATATCTTTTGGAAAATCATCTGGATTTTCTGGATCCAATATTTCCGAAAAATTATGCTGCTCGTCATGAAGCAACTTGGATATTTTGATACACTCATAACACAAGTCATAATCAAGACATTCTGAACACTTATATCTGTGAGAAACAAACCGACACAAAAGAGACAAAATAAATATTTATAATGTCCATAAAAAATTAATTAAACTAATTATTTACCTTGCTCCTTTCCATTCACTTTTACCACAATAATTACACGTAATACCGGCATGAACCTTATCATGTAAATATCTTCCAGGAATTTGCATATATTGCATAAGTGGTGGTAATGCATTGAAATTTATACACCCACTGGTTTCTTGAAGCATTCCTCCTCGTAATCTAAGTACGAGATGTAATGTTCTTTCACTCGGTGCATCAACTGGTGCAACTTGGGGAAAAAGGTTCTCACATACTGACAAAATAATGTTTTTTCCGGTTAATGTTTTCACATGTATCAGAGAATTACTCTTAGATATAATTAGCTTCAATGTTGCCTCTTTTTCAATTTTACAACATTTCAAGGTACTACTACTACGCAGTTGATATTCATCAAAAAAAAGACGTTGTTTATATCCAGGAATACCTTCACGTTCCTGAATCATTTGTTTAACTTCATGGATAGTATTATCCTCAGTTACATAAAGTACTATGACTTTCCCATCTTGCATTTTCACATTAAGTTTAAATGAAGCTATAGCTAGCTCAAATGTTGACTCATTTTGAATATTATAACTTTTCAAGGTACTAGAATCATGCAATTGTTCTCCACAAAAAAGAAGACATTGTTTATAAATAGGAATACGCGTACGTTTCCAAACCATTTGTTTAACATCACCGATAGTGTCATGATCTTCATTTATATAGAGTTTTACAACTCCTCTATCTTTCGTTTTCACATAAAGTTGAATCGGTGCTAGAACTAGCTCCAATATTGACTCTTTTTGAATATCATAACGTTCCAAGGTCCCAGAATCATGCAATTGCTTTCCATCAAAAAGAAGACGTTGTTTATAAACAGGGATATTTTCATGTTTGTGAACCATTTGTTTGACCCTAGAGATAGCGTCTTTTCCAGTCACATGAAGTTCTATAATTTTTCCATCTTGCGTTTTCACATAAAGTTTAAATGGAATTTGAACTGCTCGGATATAGTCTCCTTCCTAAGTATAAAAAAATGATTCACTAACGTTGTACAAGTACAACTCCTCTTCCCTTTTATCTATCACTAATAATTACATAAATATTTCATTTAAATCTCACCTTTAATCCTAGATTTTTAAGAGTATCAGTATTTTGTAAGTCTTGTCCGTTATGTAAAAGTTTATAGTCGTGTAGTTCATCTTTAATACGAGCTTTAAAGCATTTCAGCAATAGCTCTATGGTAGTATCCATTGTTACATTAGCTTTATACGAACGATACAAACTGAGAGCTTCAATGCGAATGGAAAAAATTGGAGGGGGATTCGGCATTGAAATCAAATACATTTTTTTGTAAATTTATTTTAATTTAAGACGCTATTGCTCTTTCAAAAGAATGCTCAAAGTACTATAAATCTGTAAGAACAAATTATTTTATGAAGCGTACAATACAGACATATTTATATCGGCTGATGTTTATTTGATTCTTATAAAATAAGGTTAGTATGTATTGTACAATGAAAATTCCATATTTAGTTTAATAATTTCCTTGACATGTGAATTTCACTCTTATGTTTGAAATGATACTTTCTTCAACTCTTTTTCTAATGTATAATTTTATTAATTATTGCTGTTAAAAACACTAACGAGTATTAATGATACAAACAATATTCGTGATTAAAATAAACCATAATACGTGTAAACAGCTTAAAATTTAATAAATACCCTTTTTTTATCTTTTTTATGAATACGAATTGATCGCGGAAAATCATGACTATTTGAGAGATTACTTGTGTGACAAAAATAATTTCTCACACTTGGCAATACAGGTAAAGTTAATTAGCAGACAATCAAATTACCAACAATCATTTAAAATCTGATAAATCCGAGATTTATTCCAGATTTATCTCAAGTAAATCTCGGGTTAATCCCGGACTTTTGATCAGAACGGCGGATCATAGGCGTATCATACATTTCCTGACGATCTTGAATCAATTCATCAATTTTTTAAGGGGACATTTTTTTGATAGAGATTTACTCAGTTGAGAAATTTTTTAAGAATTCATTTACAAAATTAAGAAAAAATACATTTTGTTATTTATCTCGTCTATAAATAAGATATTGATTTAACTTTATATGTAAAGATTTCATCAGAGCAGCTCGTGATGATGTTGATTCTGATGAGAACATATTAGTTATAAGCATCATACTTTTCTTTTTCGTTTTTATTCCTCCGGGCCGTAGTCCTTACTCGCACTATTTCCTAATAACCCATCTTATAGAAAAAAGATCTTGAAGAGATACGCGCTAAAAAATTTTATCGTCTTAATCCAGTACAGAACCAGACTCTTTATTAATTGGGACGATTGTAGGATCGGAAAATCAGGGGTACATACTACATAGATTTGATGGTAAGTATGGTGACATCCTATATGGTATATATTGGTATGAATTGTGTGACATACATGGTTTATTGTAGAAAATTTTTTTTGACGAAAAGTCAAAAATATTACAATAAATTTAATAAAAAAGATATTTAATAAAAAATCACTTGTAATATATTTTTAAAAAAAGATTTGGTTTAAAAAATTTTAAATATAGTTTTATTTAGATTTGTAATATGTTGTTTTTATATCTGCAAGAGCGACAAGTATTATTTATTAATGGCACCAATCGAAAAAAAATTATCAAAAAGGAAATTTGATCGATTAATGTATAAATTAATCCTTTGGTCAAAATATTTTTTCTAACTTTTACTTTACAAAAGTAAATTTGAGTTACAAACTACCCATACGTTGTATGGAATATACCACAAGATATCACCATACATATCAGTTCGGTCTTTTTACTTCTTTGAGGTGAGCATTTCACAAATATCCACATCCTAAGGTGATTTATATTGCTCAATTAAAGTCGTCCAATAAAATGATGACTTGTAAAGTTATCAGGAGACGCAGACTTGCATACTGTGCTATTAATAATTCTGATATTATATTAAAAATGAGGTAGTATTATTCGTAGTTGACAACATCCAAAGATTCTCAGCTCATCCCAGGAGATTGAGAACAGCTTATCAAATTTCTTTAACGTACGTCGTGCCAGTCGCTGGTTTCACTATCTGCTTTCAGTGTTTACTCTGTGTCAGGAAAGCCAAAAGTTGCAAGAAACCGACTTATAAATGACGCTTTTGGGATTTTTTTTTTTATGTTGTCTTTTGAGCGGGTAAGCCAGTGATAAAGGTCAGCAGTGTACATAAGTTTAAGATTATTGGAAAAGTAATAGTTGAGATATCTATTGAGAAGTAACCCTATAAAAATTTTATTCCGTGTTTTTTTATTCCATGTTATTTCCGTAAATTGTATTATATTCACGGAATTTATAACCTCAAAACGTGTAAATTATCTAAGTTGCTTAGACTTTTAGTTATTTTTCCATAAATTTATCATATTCACGGCGTTTTTACAGAAATTATGGATAAAATTTTTTACAGGGTAAAATAATTACTTAATGTTTTAGAATTCATATTATTGATAAGTATTAAAGATTATGTAAAGGAGAAGAAAATGTGAATATCTAATTATTTCGCTATCTCAGCAGCAATTTATTTGTATATTATTTTTGCAACTTTACAACCTTATTTATTTTTGTATGATCAGATGTTCCAGCATGAATTACAATATTAGAGTTATTCAAAAGAATAAATAAATATTACTTTGCATTGCCTGAACCGCAGATTCTGTGTTACCATTTATTAATAATATTTTACAGTTAATTAGGTAGACTTTTGTTTATCGCTATCTTTACGGATTAATAGTATTTTTTGCTCGGAACCCCTTTATTCGAAATAAAATTTCCCTAGCGTCGATGCCCGGTACGTTGCGTTATAGTTTTTACATCCACCTCGACTCCAACGGCGGCTGGATGCGTGCATCTTTACTACAAAGTTCGGGTTGGATATAGATTTTATTTTATCGAAGCAGAGTTGCAGTAAAAAATAAATTTTCTTGGGCAATCAGAATTTAAGCAAAATAATTTGTATTTATTAATTATAAACTATTTTATCGAAAAGAGATATGAAATAATTAATGGCATTTAAACCAGTCATTTAATACAGTTATACAGTAGTATTATGCTCTAGTATGAAGACAATGATCTACACTTTTCTTTTTTTACGCGATGGAGAATCAGGATCAGATTCAGATGATTTTTCATCCAAAAGAGCATCTAAGCAGTTGACTAGATCCGTTGTATCATAACGTGCTTCTTTTGGTATTCCAACAAGTTTCAAAATACCATCCTTAATCACAAAGAATCGGAATGGCCAAGGCGAATATAAATTCAAGAATGTGTTATCCATTGTATCTGCTAGTACAGGAATCTCAAGTTGAGTAGCTTCAACCATTGTACATGCAGCTGTCAATCGGTCTTCTAACGTGCGGTGTTCCCTAACTTCTACAATATTACCAATAGGCCAAACATCACTGGCGTGTGCTTCACGAATTTGAATCATATAAAAGTCTACATCTTTCTTATATAGACTATAAATATCATTGAGCACATGAGATATGTATCGATATAAAGGACAGGTATATGATCCTGCAAGAAGAACAAAAGGTCGTCCTTGTTTGTAAAGTGAATGCAATTGAATAATAGTTTTATCATTCTTTAGGGGAACTAGTGGACAATCAGGTGCCGGCATTCCTTCTTTGAGGTTTCCACGAGAAGCAATATTATTGCGAACATATGCTTGAGTCGTACGAAATGCAGGGTCGTCTGAAATAAAACAAGCAATAAGAACCTCAAAGGAACAAATGCAATTGCAAAAAAACAGCGATCCCTTTTTTTTTACCTTGATAAATTTGTGGAGCACGTCGTAATAATTGTACAGCTTCATCCGAGTAGCCAAATTCTCGAACCAAATTATGTTGCATCTGATCTGTAACATCCATCCAATCCTTTCCAGATGTGGAATCATTTCCAACCTTGTAATATTGTTGTTGTAGTTCTGGTGAAAACCTGCGCTTTTCTTCTTCTTGTAGCAAGGTTAACATCTCTTCCTTTTTTGTTGGAAGAATTGGTAAGATGGTAACAGGGTTAACGGAAATATCTTTTGGAAAATCATCTGGATTTTCTGGATCCAATATTTCTGAAAAATTATGCTGCTCGTCATGAAGCAACTTGGATATTTTGATACACTCATAACACAAGTCATAATCAAGACATTCTGAACACTTATATCTGTGAGAAACAAACCGATACAAAAAGAGAAATAATAAATATTAATGACCATAAAAGATTGATTAAACTAATTATTTACCTTGCTCCTTTCCATTCACTTTTGCCACAATAATTACAAGCAATACCGGCATGAGCCTTATCATGTAAATATTTTCCAGGAACTTGCATATATTGCATAAGTGATGGTAATGCATTGAAATCTATACGCCCACTAGTTTCTTGAAACATTCCTCCACGCAATCTAAGTACGAGATGTAATGTACTTTTACTTGGTGTATCAACAACAACTTGAGGAAAAAGATTTTTACATACTGACAAAACAATGTTTTTTCCGGTTAATGTTTTCACATTAATCAGAGAACTACTTTCAGCTAAAATTAGCTCCAATGTTTTCTCTTCTTGAATATTAAAATTTTTCAAGGTACAGGAACCACGCAACTGGTTTCTACCAAAAAAAAGACGTTGCTTATAACTAGGAATACCTTCATATTCCTGAATCATTTGTTTAACCTCATAGATAATGTTATCTTCGGTTACAGAAAGTTCTATGATTTTTCCATCTTGAGCTTTCACATTAAGTTTAAATGGAACCATAGCTAGTTCCAATGTTGACCCATTTTGAATATTATAACTTTTCAAGGTGCTAGAATCATGCAATTGTTCCTCACAGAAAAGAAGGTATTGTCTATTAACAGGAAGTTCAATGTTAACCGTACTTTTATATTCCTGAATCATTTGTTTAACATCACGGATAGTGTCATTTTCATTTAGATGGAGTTTTATAACTTCTCCATCTTTTTTTCTCACATTAAGTTCAATCTGTGTTAGAATTAGCTCCAACGTTGACTCTTTTTGAATATTATAATATTTCAAGGTGCTAGAATCTTTCAATTGTTTTCCACAAAAAAGAAGGCGCTGTTTATCAACAGGAATGCCTTCACATTCCTCAATCGTTGATTTAATAATATAGATACTTCTATTATTATTTTCAGATACATGAAGTTCTATAACTTTTCCATCCTGCATTTTCACATAAAGTTTTAGCGGAATTAGAGCTGCTAGGAAATAGCCGCCTTCCTAAGAATGAAAAAAAAAACTCACTAACGTGCATGTGTACTTCTTTTTTTCCTCCTATCTATCATTAATAATTTCATAAATACTCGAATGTTAACACCCACCTTTAATCCTAGATTTTTAAGAGTATCAGTACTTTGTAAGTCTTGTCCGGCATAATTAATAAGCTTGTAATCAAAAACATCCTTAACATGAGCTTGAAAGCATTTCAGCAATAGCTCTACTGTAGTATCCATTGTTACACTTGCTTTATACAAGTAATACAAACTGGGAACTTCAATGTGAATAGAAAATACAGGAGGAAGATTCGGCACTGAAATCAAATACATTTTTCCGTAAATTATTTCAATTTAAGTCGCTGTTTTTCCTTCGAAAAAATGCTCAAAGGTACTTCCGTTTAAGAGTTTGCCTTAATGTATAGACAGACGTACAGTACAGATGATTATCATATCAGCTGATGTTTGTTGATTTTTTATTAGTATGTACAGTACAATGAATGAATCCATATTTAGTTTCTAGTATGAGAGTTTCACCAATATTTTTTTTTGCATTCATTGAAATTCAACGAATGATATTTTCTTCACGCTATCCCTATACGTATTTTTTTATTCCATGCTATTTCCGTAAATGTATCATATTCCCGGAATTTTTACAGAAATTACGGGATAAAATTTTTACAGGGTCTTTGTTTCGTAATGCTCTTTACCTATTGTATAATTTTATTAACTGTCGAAAAACACGAGTATTAAAACTAAAAAATTAGGGCAGTAGTCAATAAAAAAAGGGGAAGTTCAAATTTGGGCAAAAAATTTTTTTATTGGTTCACTTTACAAAATTAGCTTAATAAAAAATTCATCTTTAAACTGATGCTTAAAATAATGGGTATCGTATAAATACGTTATTTGAATACCAGCTTAAGTGAATTAGATTTAAAATAAAATAGTATCCTTCTTTAAATACCCCTCTTTATCGAAATGTATTGCAATATTGCGAAAAATTATGAGTGATTAAAAAATAATTTCTCGCAACGCTTATTATCACCGTCTATTAGCTCAAAGATAAATCCAAGCGCTTAATACCATATAGTACTATAGTTCCGAAATTAAGCACTTTTTTTTTTGTTATAGGGGTTGTGCAATATACATCATGTATTAGTGTTTTAACTAGTGAAAGGTGCAATATTTATCATATTGGACCAATTAGTGTATCAGTCGAAGAAAATATATTGAAGCTATTAGGAAATGAAAAAGAGTATTATTACATTTTATTAATAAAATTCACTATAATTGATGTTGGATCGACTGAACAATGGAAAAATCACATAATGATAAAGTCAGGGATTAATTTGCTTATTTTTTTTTAAACTATTTGAGGTTGGGTGTTAATTTTGCGTATTAACCCTATTAAAAACCCCTGCGTAGAGAAAAAAATTTTAACTTTATATATCAGATATATATTTTAATCTTATAACCGAAACTAGCCAGTACTTTACACTGAGTACCCACCGCAGCACCGTTCTGTGGGTTTGGTTTGTAGACCTCTTCTAAAGGCTGATAGAGTGCCATGTTACTATGTTGATGTTGAGGAGTTTTTAGGAATAACAGATAGAGCAGGGTCCAAGTGGCAGCGTTGAGGGACAGGTTGACCGATGATGGGGGGAAGCTGAGCGATATATCCTACTATGATTATATTAATATGCATTTTCTTTTACAAATTGAATTAGAAACTAATCATAAATCAATTTTTTTATTTTTATTTATTTTTTATAAAAAAAAAAAATTATTTTTTTTTTAAAAACATTATCAAATTTTAAAGGAATATTTTCACGAGTTTTCACAAGGAAAATGTCATGATAAAGAAACTTCAAACAATTTTTTCTTGATCTGATATTCTTACAAGAGATCTTCCATAAGGTAATGAAAGAAATTTTACACCTTGTTGCCTTATTTAATACAAATTGAATTATAAGCTGAAAAAATAAAAACAATAGAATTAATTTATAATTATAAAAAAGGGGCTTTTTTACGATGCACTTACATAATAAAAAATATTACGTAGTATATTTTATTTTACATTTACTGTTAGCTAATTTTTTTTAATTTATTAATGACAAAAAATTCTATATAATCATACCCTTTTTCCTATGTAGGGTGGGTGGGGCAAAATAATCAAAGAATCGAAATCGATTAGGAATAGATTAGGAATAGTTTACCTACTCTATAATCTATACTGATTACTGATTACTGAGTATTAAGAAATTAAATTTACAACGAACTTTTTTCCCATTTCGTCCACGCAGATCCAACCTAAAAAGAATATACATTGCAAGTGTTATGATGATCCTAACTCAAGAACCTCACGGGAACTTCTATTTAATTCTTTTTCGCTATACTTTAATAATATTCCACTTTATTAAGAATTGTAAAACAACACACAGAATAATCATTTAAGGAAAAAACAACCACATAAACTCTATTCTACGATAACATAATCATATGTCATATGTAATTATAGTTTTACTCATACAGTATGTACATCTTAGACTTTTAAAGTGACCTTTTTAAAAAAAATTGCGATTTTTATGAAAAATACCCTGGAATCCATGATAATTGATTATTGATAAAGTCATACTTAAGGAATTTCGAATACTGAAGCGAAATATTAGATTAAATGTAGGAAAATAAACGATAGTTAGGAAAGAACCTTAATTTGTCTCGTCATTTCATCGCAAGAAACAATTCGGATAAGTGATCATCAATAATTTTTTGCTGATATGCACAATGATGCAATGTACAACGACAATTTTTGATTTATCGCCCAAAATGTAAAGACAAAACCAAATACAATCCAGGTTATTAGGAAAAAGAATCTGTTTTATACTTGCTTCTGTATAAACGTAATATGAACAGAATAACTCACATAGTTCTTTGTGGACGTACTGGAGATGGCAAGTCTTCTATTGCTAACATGCTGATTCAAGGAGACATTTATCGAGACAGAGAAAACATATTCGACGTTGGTAATGCTGCGTTAGGAGAAACTAGAGAACTTACTTATGCACGCGATGTAAGATTTGGAGTATTTGATTTGATAGGGTTAGGCGAATTATCTTCTGGAGGTGTCCCACATGATGTAGCCATCAAAAATATAAGAAACCATTTTTCAACGAATGGGCTTCCATTAAACTATATATGTTATGTTAAAAGGAGCAGAACTACCGAAGAAGATATTCATTTGTTCGGTATATTTAAAAAGATCTTTAAGGAGGGAGAGAAAAATTTCATTATCATTGTCACCCATACAGGACCGAGTTGGACTGATAATGAGGAGAATGTGAATGAAACAAAGAGAAATTTTGGAGATTATCCAGTTATCTCAGTCGATTTTCCCAATAACATTGACGAAGATTACGCTGAGATTGATCGAAAAAAAAGGGCAACCAATTTGCAACATTTAGTTGCCAAATTGACAGAATTAAATTATAGCGGTAATAATCCAGAGATTCTCAGCTCATCTCAAGTGATTGAGAATAGCTTATCAAATTTCATTAACGCCGTGCCAGTTGCCGGTTCATTATATCAACTGACTGCTTCTGGTGTTTACCTTATGTCGGGAAAGCCAAATGTTGCAAAAAAACGATTTGTGAATGGAGCCTTCGGGATTTTTCTTGATGGTGTCTCTTTTGGGGCGGGTAAGCCAATGATAATTGTAGCAAGCATAGGTCTGAGAGTTACCGGAGTATTAGTTGAAAAATCTACAAAAACTTAGAATTTTTTTTTTTTCTATTTTTTTTTTTGACTTTATTACTTATGTTTTGGAATTCATATCATTGTATATAAGTATGTTTATGAGAATTGAATCATTAAAAATCATGTAAGGAGAGAAGAAAAAACTGTATTATGTGAATATTTAGTTATCTCGATAATTTATTATTTCTTATTTGTAAGTTGTTTTGGCAACTTTACAACCTTATTTTAATATTATCAGATGTGTCCAACATGACTTATAGTGATAGAAATTATTACTGTGTTCCCGAAAAAAATAAATAAATAAATAAATAAAAATTATAAAAATTAAAAATTTTTTTTTTTTTATAAAAAAATAAAAAAAAGAAAATTTTACGAAACTTATTAAATCACATGTTTATCCTAAAGAACTAGCTTGTAATATGCAGATAATCATTATTTGATATCACAAATATTTTAAATATTTTGCATTTACAGAAGAACATCTCAAATATCGGGACCATACTTTACAAAAGATGTATTATCGGCCTGAAGGTTAATATCAAACTGCTAAAGAAGGCCAGATATGAATTCACTCTTGCAGAAGTTGAAGATTGGCTAAACAAACAGGGCAGATTTACATCAGATTTACAAGCCTTTTCTGAAGTTTAATCAAGTGAAAAAGTTGGATCTGAAGCAGTGATCACTCGATCGGAAGAATTTTATTTTTTATAATTGAATATATCAAAGAAAATTCTCCCACTGAGGCATTAATTGATTTTGGTGCAAATGTTAGGCAAAAATTATTAGCGACATTATAAATCTTGTAAACTAAGATTTAAATACTGCATTTGCAATAAATCACGTGGGTTGTTCACAGACAAATCACGTGTGGTCTTTGATGCGAATATACAAAACATATTAGATTATCTATATCATATCCTGAAAATATAGGAAGTATCACTCACCGATTTAAAACTTCTATCATGTTTAACATCAATATCAAGTATTTTTTCATTAAAATTTCAAAGTTTTTCATATTGAATCATATATTTTTCGTCGGCCACCTTGAATCTTTCCTCAATAAACTCGGATCTTTCCTCAGTAAACTTTTGGACAACATATCAAACTTCATATCAAACTTCATACCATATCATTGATATTATAAGTTGAAAGGTATTAGTAATTTCATATAAAACATTTAATTGTTTATATTTTTGCATACATTTTTTATTTCGATCACTTCATTTATAGCCTGATATCCTCCAGATAAAATTGATATTAGTGCTACAATAATCGATATGTAGAATGGGATTGGTTTAATTCTATTGGTTAAAGTCTTTGAATTTGTAATATCTAATATGTTTTTAAAATAGCTTATTTGATCCTGTGATATTTCTGAAGACAATCTAAGATGTGAAATTTGTTAATATTGCAGTTTAACTTGGCAAAAGAATGTAAAATTTTTTAAGGATGAAAACATTGTTATTAAAAAGTTGTGGTTGTTGGAATGAAACGAAAAGAAATACGGGAAAAAAAATTACTGCAATCATTTTTATATTTAACTATCATATTTAACTCATTCGATTATCTGAACAATGGTTGCACGCAATGATTGGTCACGTAATGCCATTCAAGATTAAATTTGGCTAATAAAAGCAAAGCAATATCTATACTAGGAGTGCTTAAACTGCGAACTAGTTTTAACGTTGATGGGAAGCAAAAAAGCATTGATCCAAGCGAATGCTTATATTAGGTTACGCAACTATTGATACATAACTCGTTACTCATTAGCAGTTAGTCCGAAGTGTTAACGAAGGAATGTATACTTCTACGCTTGATGATAACGTTATCCGGTAATTCGAGTCTGTGATTGGCCTTTCTCTCTGTTCAGGCTTGTGCGACATATTAATTTTCGCGTACATATATATATATATACAGTCTAACCTCGATATACCGATAGTTTATATACCGATAATTGACATATACCGATGAATTTCCTTTGTCCCGTTTCACAATTAATAAAAAAACCTCATTATACCGATATTATATATAATTTCACGATATAACATATATCGATACAATTCCTTTGTCCCTTTATAGTAATGTATATGAACATATACCGATATTTTGGTTACACTGGTACTTAATTTTGCCCAGCACTGTAAATTTGGCTGAGTTAACGATCATGAGTGTTGAAATTGTTATTGGTTGGCCAAAAAGTTAATCATGATAATGCTGGTAAAAACTAGATTTTGGCCCGCATTATAATTTGCCACCGAATTATATGTACCGATATTTTGATATACCGATATTTTTTTCCAAAAACAGCTGTATCGGTATATAGAGGTTTGACTGTATATATATTGTTGCTGTCTCATTCAAGGAAACGCCAAAATGCCAAATGCTTTTTACAATGAGGATAATCGTAAAATAAGCCTGAATGGGCTGTAAAAGGAACTTATAATTGATATTAGTAATAATATTTCATCCGAACTTTGTAATTTTGAGAACTACACAAGTTAGCCAACTTTGAACTTGCGCTGTAGAATCGCTATACCAAAAGGAATCAAAATTCCGTATTCATACGAACGGAACGGTAGGTTCTTGTGTTATTATTAAATTATATGTAATTTTCCCCGAATTTTACTAATTAAATTTATGGTTTACTGACAGATCACAAATTAAGGTTTATCGCTATTTATAATATTTTTTTGCTCCGAACCCTTTTAACCGACATAAAAATTCTCTAGTGTAGATAATATTATTTAGCGATACTGGTTTTACCACTCTACTCCAACGGCGTGGCGAGTAGAGTATTAATTTTATATTATCAGGGCAAAGTTGTAGTAAAAATAGGCGTGTGCGATAAAAATAAAACACGGTTTTGATTCTCATTAAAAAAAGTCATAAAAATTTTAAAATAATTTGTATTTTATTAATTATAAACTATTCTATCAAAAAGAGATATGAAATAATTAATGGCATTTAAATCAGTCATTTAATACAGTTAGTTATACAGTATAATTATGCTCTAGATGAAGACAATGATCTACACTTTTCTTTTTTTACGCGATGGAGAATCAGGATCAGATTCAGATGATTTTTCATTCAAAAGCACATCTAAGCAGTTGACTAGATCCGTTGTATCATAACGTGCTTCTTTTGGCATTCCAACAAGTTTCAAAATACCATCCTTAATTACAAAGAATCGGAATGGTCAAGGCGAATATAATTTCAAGAACGTGTTATCCATTGTATCAGCAAGTACAGGAATCTCAAGTTGAGTAGCTTTAACCATTGTACGTGCAGCTGTTAATCGTTCTTCTAACGTGCGGTGTTCCCTAACTTCTACAATATTACCAATAGGCCAAACATCACTGGCGTGTGCTTCACGAATTTGAATCATATAAAAGTCTACATCTTTCTTATATAGACTATAAATATCATTGAGCACATGTGATATGTATCGATATAAAGGACAGGTATATGATCCTGCAAGAAGAACAAAGAGTCGTTTTGGTTGGTAGAGTGAGCGCAATTGAATTATAGTTTTATCATTCTTTAGGGGAACTAGTGAACAATCAGGTGCCAGCATTCCTTCTTTGAGTATTCCAAGTGAAGCAATATTGTTGCGAACGTATACTTGAGTTGTACGAAATGCAGGATCGTCTGAAAAAAAAGAAAGCAATAAGAACATTAAAATGTACAAATACAATAGCAAAAAAAGAACAAACCCCTTTTTACCTTGATAAAGTTGTGGAGCACGTCGTAATAATTGTACAGCTTCACTCGAGTAGCCAAATTCTCGAACCAAATCATGTTGCATTTGATCGATAACATCCATCCAGTCCTTTCCAGATGTAGGATCACTTCCAACCTTGTAATATTGTTGTTGTAGTTCTGGTGAAAACCTTCGCTTTTCTTCTTCTTGTAGCAAGGTTAACATCTCTTCCTTTTTCGTTGGAAGTATTGGTAAGATGGTAACAGGGTTAACGGGAATATCTTTTGGAAAATCATCTGGATTTTCTGGATCCAATATTTCCGAAAAATTATGCTGCTCGTCATGAAGCAACTTGGATATTTTGATACACTCATAACACAAGTCATAATCAAGACATTCTGAACACTTATATCTGTGAGAAACAAACCGATACAAAAAGAGAAATAATAAATATTAATGACCATAAAAGATTGATTAAACTAATTATTTACCTTGCTCCTTTCCATTCACTTTTGCCACAATAATTACAAGCAATACTGGCATGAACCTTATCATGTAAATATTTTCCAGGAACCTGCATGTATTGCATAAGTGATGGCAATGCATTAAAATCTATACGCCCACTGGTTTCTTGAAACATTCCTCCGCGTAATCTAAGTACGAGACTTAATGTTCTTTCACTTGGTGTATCAGCAACTTGAGGAAAAAGGTTTTTACATACTGACAAAACAATGTTTTTTCCGGTTAATGTTTTCACATGAATCAGAGAACTATTTTCAGCTAGAACTAGCTCCAATGTTATTTGAGGTGATCGATATTTTACCCCCTCTAACCAATAGCTATCATCTCGAATATTACACTGTCTCAGTGTACTAGAACCACGCAATTGATATTCGCCAAAAAAAGACGTTGTTTATAACAAAGAATACCTTCACATTCCTGAATCATTTGTTTAACTTCATAGATAGTGTCATCTTCAGTTACAGAAAGTTCTATGACTTTTCCATCTTGAGTTTTCACATTAAGCTTAAATGGAACCATAGTTAGTTCCAATGTTGACCCATTTTGAATATTATAACTTTTCAAGGTGCTAGAATCATGCAATTGTTCTCCACAAAAAAGGAGGAGTTGTCTATGAACATGAATAAACGCATGTTTCCAAACCATTTCTTTAACATCATGGATAGTATTACTTTCATCTAGATAAACTTTTATAACTCTTCCATCTTTCGTTTTCACATAAAGTTCAATCGATGCTAGAATTAGCTCTAATGTTGATTCTTTTTGAATATTATAATTTTTCAAGGTGTATGAATCATCCAATCGTTTTCCACCAAAAAAAAGGAGTTGTTTACAAACAGGAATGCCTTCACATTTCTCAATCGTTGATTTAATAATATAGATACTTCTATTATAATTTCCAGATACATGAAGTTCTATAACTTTTCCATCCTACATTTTCACATAAAGTTTAAGAAGTCGTTCTATTTGGACACGGTCTCCTTCCTAAGAATGAAAAAGAATAACGTTGCATAGGTACAACTTTTTATTCACATTTATCTACAATTAATAATTTCATAAATACTTCGTATAAACACCCACCTTAAATCCTAGATTTTTAAGAGTATCAGAACTTTGTAAGTCTTGTCCGTTACAATTAGTGAACTTGTAGTCGAAAGCATCTTTAACATGAGCTTTAAAGCATTTCAGCAATAGCTCAATGGTAGTATCCATTGTTACATTTGCTTTATAACTATAATACAAACTGAGATCTTCAATGTAAACAGAAAAGACAGGAGGGAGATTCGGCACTGAAATCAAATACATTTTTTTGTAAAATTATTTTAATCCAAGGCGTTGTTGTTCCTTCGAAAAAATGATCAAAGAACTAAGATACTGCCGTACTGAAAACTTTAAGGGTTCATAGACAGACGGGGTACAATACATGTTTATATAACCCGATGTAATATATAATAAGGTAAGTGATTAACCTTAAATCCATATTTAGTTTAATAATATCCTGGTACGTGCATTCATCTACTTTATTTCGTGATGCTAATATATAATTATACATTTGCTGTAGCACTAACATGTATTAAAACCCGTGATAAACAATTCCTACTTAAATTAACGTGTGTCGTATAAAAATCATGTTATGTGAAAAGCACCTTAAGTGATTAAATTTAAAATAAAAGCATCATTTTCTCTTATAAGACGCATATTTTGATGACGTAATATTGCGTAACATCATATGATCATTTGAATGATTACTTGTGCGACAAAAATTATTTCTCACTTTCCACTCGCATAATAGCATTTATAGCATTTATCATCATTAAGAACACTCTCGGAGTTATGAACTATTTCCGAGGAACTATTTCTGACCGAAGTGCACTTACATAGCAATTACCGAGTTTTAGTATTAAGCGGTTGTGTGGGTGATAAAAGCCTATAAACACGCATAAACTTCAGCGTCATTGTAAATGCCGAGTTTAATGCATATTCACGTCTTTTTCTCGAACGCAAAAATTTAGCGTTAGAATGCGTTGCATATTCTTCTGTTTCGATTTTAACATGAATGAGATCAGAAGACCGTATTTAAAAAGGAGCATATTAAATTTTTTGATATTTTTTACATTGTACCAATACGTTTTTGCTAAGACTTTTTTTATGTTTAATGAGTTATATTCAAAACCTCTAATTTTTTATTGACTTACAACTTGATCACATCAAGCAATAGAGGAAGAACTTTGGATAGAGATGGTTCATCAAGCAATCTCATCAGTTATGTATCTATAATCTTAAGGCAATATCTCTCCAGGCAAAGTTTCTTACGGAGCCAAGAAATTACTCATTGAACAGGATGAACGTCCCTGAATAGTGAGCGACATTATATTAGACCGCAATTAAAAGATATGTTTTCCCTCGGACGCGTGGAGGGTGAATGGACTTTAGCCTAATAATAGTGATTATAGTTCTACACTTCATCCCTATGTGAGGTTGATCTATACGTAACAATGGCAAAAATACACAAATAGTAGTATTTAAATGTATTTATAAATAAAGGTATAAATAATTTAAGTTTTTATTATTTGAAGTACAAAATTATTTTAATAAAATTATTATCTGTTTACAAAAAATTTTTTATAATTCGAATCTCTATTCTTATAATAAATATTTGTTTAAATTACATAATTAACATTATTGCTTTACTATTTTTATGTTGCACCTTTCTTTGTTCTGAAGCGTAACGGAGAAACTCATTTCTACGTACAGACAATGTCCCACGTGTAATGACCAATCAAAACCGTTACCTTGTGTTATCTTTAATACCCTTTACTATATTATATTACTATTTTTATGCCATTATTATTTTTGATAACAATTTAATTACGCAAAAATTTTGCCAATTACAATATCTGTAAATCTTGCAATTTTCAAATTATTACTAATCCTAACTTCACATTTATAATTCAATTTTACATACTGTATAAATTAATTTTCATACATGTATATTTTTTATACTTAAATAAAACTTAATATTAAGAAATGCTGATTCCTAACTGTTAAATTATTTTCTTGCTTCATTTTTGCTGTGCAGCAGATGATCTTGTATTTTCAGGTATCAAAGAAGTGAATCATTTTGCGCATTTTGTGCATTTTGTACAATTACTTCACTTATTGCTTCATTTTTTTCACCATTTTGTTGTGTAGTTGACCTCGTATTTCCAGGAATTAAAAGAATTTCTTGTTGATTATTACTATCTTTTTCTGATGGAATGTATAATATTTCATCATCTTTTACATTTTGAGGAGTTGATTGGTTTCCATCTTGTTTTTTTGTATGTTTTTTCCGTTTATAAAGAAAGAAACTTCCAAGTGTTACTGCAATACCAATTGCAGAACCTATAACTGCACTAACTATAATATTTGCTTTTTCGGGATCTGGTGGTGGTAATATACTTGCACCTGGCGGGATTGGACTTGTTGTTGTAGTATTATTTTTTTCCAAATCAAAAGAAGTTTTCCAAATATATTCATTATCATTACTAATATCAAGCAATAATATATCTTTATCAGTTTCTTGTGTATAACCTTGACCTTTAAAGATAAATATAATTCAAAAAAATATATTAGCATAAAATAATAAAAAATCCAAACAAATTATATTTACTTTATTTACCAAAAGTTATAACCATATAATTTTCAATTAAAACTGTTTTATGAAAAGCACGAGTTGGTGGCATTTTCCCAACTTTTGGAATATACCAATTAAAATTACTTATATTTAAAACATAAAGTGAATTTTCCGGATTTATATTTTGTAAAAGGGTTGGGCCAAATCCTCCATAAATAATTATTTTTTGATTATCTAAACCTATTAATATTAAATATGAATAATTTTAAAAATATTTCAGAAAAAAAATGTATCAAATAAATATTATAATAAATATTTACTGAGAACACTTGAAATTGAATATCTTGCGGAAGGTATTGATCCATAAGTTTTCTAAAAAAAAATTAAAAATATAAATTATTATTACAATAATAAAATTATGTAAGATAAGAATTTTTATTACCTGTGTAGTCCAAGTATCATTTATTGTATTATAAAGATATACCTTATAATAATAATAATAAATCATAAATATATTTGATTTCTAAAAATATTAAATATAAAGATCAATTTTACCTCATTGAGTGCGAACACTCCAACATCTTGGTTATAACCACCTAATAAAAATAATAAAATATGTTATTTAACTAAATCTACATATTTGAAAGAAATTTATAATAATATTACATACCAATATAGATAATATTTTTATTTGGTAAAAACACGGCACCATACTCAACCCTTGGACTAGGTGCATTTATTGAACTACCATTTTTCCAACTTAAATTTATTGAATCTAAGATAAACATATCATTTGTATAAATATTAAGTTCATTTGAATGACCACCAAATAAATAAATCAATCCATTATAGTCATTTACAGGAGTTATAGATACTTTTCCATTTGGTGGTGTACCGGATATCGTTGGAGTCATCAATATATTATTTTGAGTATCAAATGTATAAACCAAATTATTTAAACTTTCATTATTTAAACCTATGCCACCATATAGAAATAAGGTTTTGTTATTTGCACCACCTTTGGTAGCTGCGGCATACTTATGTGGTGGAATGCTATTGATATTTGTCAAGTCATGCCATTCTAATCCATTGGTATTAAAAGAGTCAGAAACATCAAGATAAAAGAATGTTGGATATGGTGGAAATTTGCCAACCCCTCTTCCGCCAAAAATATATAATTTATTATCAATTAATGTAGCAGTATGACTGTTACGTAAATCTGACTTGACTTGAGGTTTTACTTCAACTAACAATTGAAATAAAATTATAAATATAATATAAATTAAAAAGTTATTTAATGAACCCATTTTAGAAATTTTCTTTTTTTAAAAAAAAAAAAGAGAGAATTTGTTCCGTATGGCAAAAAAAGTTGTTTATTTATTGTTTGAGATTTTAAATCAAATCATTAATTAAGTAATTTGGCAGAGATTTTAAAATCAAGTCATTAATTTGGTATAGATCTGCATAGAGATTTACAAAAATCAATACTTTATTTATCTTATTATTAAATATTGTTTTAAAGGGTACTTACGCAGAAATTGAATGATGATTAGAAATAGATATTTTGTAGTTATTCTAGTTATTCTGGTCAAATCTGGTTAATACCTAGAGTCTAGAGACAGTGTTACATATTAGGTATGAGATATGAATTAATTTAATTATATTTTGTGACTAAATTAATTACACTGTTGAAACGAAACGTTAAACTCTCAATTAAAGAACTTGGAATATAAATTTATTAATAATAAGTACTTTTGGAATTCTCGTGTAGTCATGTTTAAAAAAATGTTTCCTTTTTGATCACATTCATTTAAGAAAGTTTTTTACTGTAGTATAATTTCAATAAATCTAATATGGTATTAATAATGATAAGTTTTTTTTGTACTCCAATAGAATGTTCTTTTTTTGTATTTTTTTTGTACAATACGTATCATAATTTTAAAAAGTTATTTAAAATTTTGGTAATAATAATATTCTTATAAATCATATATGAGAATGCCAAGAACCAATTATGAGTAAAATGATAAAATACATTATGTTGCAACTACGATAGTAAATAATGATGAAATTATTTTATTTGGAGGTCAAAAAATGAGTATTGTATACGGAATATACAGCATAACTCTTTTTATTAACATAACCTAACTTTGCAGTAGAAATATCCTTCCCATCTGTAAAGTTAAATAAAAAGCAGTCTAAAGTAATTTCCGTTCCACTTCCACTAGAACTTGTTATCCAGATAGTAGCTCCCTTATTGTCACAATTTCTATGAAATGATTCAGCATCAAACCTGCCCTTATTTGAACGATACAATATATTAAAATTGTAAGGCATCTTTTCTTTATTATAATATGAAGAAACTTTTTTATCAATCCATGAAGCAAAAAGAGGATTTGTTTTAATTCAATTATGGTTGAATCGAGTTTTAAATTTAGTCTTCTTGGCGTTACATTAGATATTAGGAATAACATGAAATTCCAAAAGATCATGAATTAAATCTTGTGGTAAAATATTTTTATAATAATAAACTTTGTAAAGAAATCTGCAGGTTCAATATGATAAAACCTAATTAAAGGAATAAACTTGTGCAATGTCCTTCCAATTTTGTAATATCAATAAAACACCATTTCAATTTTCAATAAACTTCCCAAATTTCAATTTCGTCCATATACAGTACATATCATCTCTTTTTAATAATAACTCCAATAAAGGAGCTTTTAAATTAACAAATTATCAGAATTAAATAAGATTTTAGGATCTTTACTTTTCAAGACAAAAATTCCATAACTCTGTGAATGTTTCATGCTGATAAACAATTTCAAGAATATCAGTTGGATTTTGGTGTAAAAATTCAGTGATCAAAAATTCTTGAATATGAGAAACCAATGGTTGGATATTAACTTCATCCACTGCTATCAACAATTTTAATATATTAAGACCTTGTAAATTATTCAATTCAATATTTCCACAATAAATAAACCTAATATAAATAGGGTTTAAAATTTGAACACACCTGTGTTCAAACGCACCCATTTACCCCAGTATCACCACAAAAAAATTCCATTCCTGGCCAGCATTATGGCGTTATGCACTAACATGTGAAAATAAATAGTGATGAATAAGGGATGATAAATAAGTTTTTGCTTACTTGAAAAAAAACTGTCTCTCAGATAAATATAAACAGTGAAAACACAGTGGGATGTGATGCTGATGATAAATATTTTAAGGGCATGTGGGGTGGAAAAATTTTGTGGTAATACCAAGGGGTATGGAGGAGCCAACTTGATAGTTACACAATATGATATCTGATCAACAAAACTGTCATAAAATTCATATGTGTTACTAATAAAATATAATGATCGGTGAACAAAATACCCCTGCAATTAAAAAAAATTACTGATTAAATGTACCATCTCCTAAAATATGATGCTGATTAGATCCTCTTTATTATGTGTAAGTTGTTAAAAATTTATTTGAACTCTTCAGAGAAAAAAAAATTACCATCAGTTATTTTTATTACAGTAAATATGATAAGCCAAGCAAATTTAATGCCATTTTTACTAAAAAATTAACTTAAAGTCTCCTTAAATCTAAAAATGAGTGTTAAATGATCATACAAACTTTCAAATATTAAAAAAAAATCAAGCAGCCCAAAGCTCTTCAAAAATTATATTGTCTTAGGCCAGAATTTAATGGCAAGTCAGTTTATTTTTTTTTGTAAAAAAACACTGTATATAGAAGGACTTTTAGTTTATGACAAACAGGATAAAATTTTTTATGTTTTTGACAAAATAACTGGTAAAAAGTTTAATTCTTTTGCTTCTTGGTTTAAATTTCTTAAAATTAAAAAGATATTTGGTGGTGAACAATCAGCATTAGCTACAATTTTTTTTGAACCAAATATTTCTGGTTTTAATTTGTCTTCAATATTAAGAACTAAGCCAGTCCCATATTGAAAAAATTACAACTCAGTAATTATAATAGAAGTTACATTGTTAATCAAGAAAAATATGAATTCAAAACAAGAGCTTTTTGATATAGGATTAAAAGAAATTATTAATGGAATAGACATCATATTTTTTGGAAAAGGACAAAGAATAGTAAAAAATTTAATTTTTAAATAACAGGAGAATTTAATTTCTTATGAATTATACATCTTAGAAAAAAATATCAAAGAAATTGATGGAGTAGCAGTTAAAATCACAATTGAAAGGAGTCTTTTAGAAATAGAAAAGATAATTAATTATATATTAAAAGCAAAGATATATACTGGACAAAAGACTGAAGGTATTATAATTTTTTTAGTGTGATAGAAGGTATTTGACAAGAGGTGTGATATTGATTTTAATTAATCTAATTTTTTAAAAAAAATTATTATTTTAGGTTTTAAAAATGTGGTTCAACTTCAAGGTATTCATCTTGTAAGAAATCAAAAAAATCCTGATAATATTTACGAACCTTTCACAATCCTAGGAAACAAGAGTCAACCTGGTGAAGCATATAGAAGAATAGACTGTTTGTTATTAGTAATTAATACAAATATATATAAAAATTATTAAAAATTGAAGAATATATTAATAAAACTCAAAAATCAAAATTCTATGGGTACTTTACCTATTAAAATTACACATGCTTCTCAAAAAGTTTTAGTTAAAAAAATTCAACTTCAAAAAAAGGTAATTACTTATAATAAAGATACAAATTCAAGAATAAAAACTAATACAAATACAGTCAACTCCCTCTATAGTCACTCTCATTATAGTCACATTCTACTATATAGTCACATCAGTTAGGTGTTCAAAACATTTTATTATTAAAATCTATCCTATATAGTCACAATCTATCTATAGTCACTATCACACCTATTTTCAAAAATCTCATATTAAAAAGTACCATTTATAGTCACAGTCATGTAAAGAATATATTAAATTAACTTGGCATCTAATAATCACAGAAAGATGTAATACATACCATTAGAATCGTCTCATTGAGACGAATCGAATGGTGGTAGTTTCATCTTT
>JADRCO010000739.1:0-27260 GCA_021464525.1 Rhizophagus sp. LPA8_4_AMF
AAAAAAAAAAAAACACCTTTTGGAAAAAAAAAAAAAAAAAAAAAAAAAAAAAATTATATATTAGTTATTGGATAGAAATACTATTTTTTTTTAATAATTTTCAATTAATAAAATAATCAATATTTCACAAAAAAAAACAAATGAAAATATTTAGATATTTCTAAATGTGATATGCAATTTATTTTTTTTTTTTTGGCTAATAAAATTATGAATGTTAAATTATCATGAAAATGTGATTTGCTACTAATAATACAAATAATTAAATAATTAATGAATTTAAGTATATATATAATTCTTTTTTTTGTTTAAGATGCCCAAGGCATCGCCCTGCGTAATTCTTCTATTGAAGACATTGATGCGGGGGACCCTGGAATATCGCTATATGGAGTAACTGGCTGACTCCTACTTACCATTCCTTGTACCTTAACACCACTAATTTCTACACCCGCTCCAACGCGAAAAGGATCTAATCCACTGCCGTTTATAATTAAAGTTGAAACAGCAGCAAGACTACGTACTTTACGGAGTGATGGATATTTAGGGGGACTTGATGGACTTGATGGGCTAATAGGTGTATCTGAAGATTCAATGGATCCGCTCATTGAAGATGACATCGATATTGTTCCGTTTTCTACTGATACATCTCTAACACAATCTCTTGGTTCATAGCCTTCAAACATCAGATCAAATTGTTCTATTGCAAGTTTCATAAGTATTCCGACACCACCACCAGAATTTACATTATTTCTACTTAAAATACACATGCTAACATCAAGCATTGGGTTACCACTATGAACCAAATTAGGTGCAAACATCACTGCAAGATTATATGCGGTCATTAAATTAATATCTTTATATTTTGAAATTTCGTTAAGAAGCGAACAAACATATTGAAGAAGAATGATCGAAGCCGGTGATAATAATGGAAAAATGCTACTTCGTATAAATTCAATGCGTCCCAAATAATGTTGCTTTCCTTGTATTTGTTTTAATACATCATATGTTTGCATGGGAAAAACAGATACTGGTAGGTCGTTAAAAAACATCTTAAGAAGAACGGCTGCCGTGTGTACACCATAATCCGATAAATTAATTGGGTTTCCTGTGGTGATAAAATATTAGTATATTTGAAAATTTGATTACGTAATAGAAAGTCATCAAATATTACCTCGATCATATGCTTCTTTGGCTTGACGTAATAACGTTGAACTAGGTGACCTACGAAATACTCCTTCGACTTGCAAACCTGTTAGGTAAATTAAATTTTAGTGCCAATTTTAGCCAATTTAAGATTTAATAGTAGATAATTAATTATTTCTAATTTACCCTCTGCCCTTAAGTACGTAACACAATCTCTGACTACTCTTGGTAACCCATTTTCGCCTTCTGCCCCCATT
Organism: Rhizophagus sp. LPA8_4_AMF; assembly: GCA_021464525.1. Taxonomy (NCBI): domain Eukaryota; kingdom Fungi; phylum Glomeromycota; class Glomeromycetes; order Glomerales; family Glomeraceae; genus Rhizophagus; species Rhizophagus sp. LPA8_4_AMF. Next base: position 1,398 of record JADRCO010000739.1, read on the forward strand.
AAAACTTCAAGAGGAACCCCAAACATCAAATGCTTATTCTCTTTATAATTAACTGAAGATGGTAGCGTTATTTTGTCTTCATATTTCAAATTATGTCTAAATAATTATTAATAATTATTATATCAGTTAAGTTTTTTTTATTGATTTTTGTTTAAGAAAGACTTACTCGTATACGGCTGGTGGTATGTCAATTTGTGTAAGCGGAACAAAATTAGCCAATTCTGATAAGGAATGAATGTATCTTATTTTTTTTGCAAATTTTGGGCTAAATTAAAAGAAAATTTTGGTTAGCTTAGTTATATGTATAAAAGATCAAAATTAATAAATAATAAATACCTGATTATTGCATTCATAAAATCAAAAGATATACGTGCCCATGTTGTCGCTTGAACTATGTACAAAGACTTAAGATTCTTCTTATATCTATTGAAAAATAGTAAATTAGAACAAAAATAATTTAATGATTAAATAAAATTATAAAACAGTAAACATAACATATACTTTCTACTGAGACTTTTGTATGCTCTAAGTATCCAAGACCAACCAGGGTTATGTTTTGCTCCACCCGCAAAGAGAACAACTGTATAATCGCTCTCAACAAAAAGGTCTAACTTAAGTAAAATTCGTCTGTATAAATTTAAAAATTTTAAATTTAATTAATTCACAAATAATTCATAAGAATTATGAAAATTTTATAGAATTATTTTATTTACGATAAAATTCTATCATAATCGACTTCTATGGGATCTGGAAGATTGCATGCACAAATAATAACCATGGGTTTACTTTCAAAATCAACGCCTTCATACGAAATAGAAATAATAATAATAAAAAAAGAGAGAGAGAAAGAAAGAAGAAAATAAAATAATTTTAGTAAAGAGAGGAGATATATATATATATATACACATACACCTATATATATACATATACACATATAGTATTTATGAAAGTAAAAAGTTTAATTATACCAGCTTGATAAATAACTTTAGAGTATATATAATCGGCTAAAGCTTCTTCATCGGCTGACGTTCTTGAGGCTTGAGGCTCGGGAGAACTATTATAAAACCACCACATTTCGTGGAGTTTGTTTACTGATAAGCGAGGGGTAAAAAAAATTATTTATAGGCAAAAATAGTTTATTTATTAACAAAAAAAAAGAGTGGGAGTTTTGTCTAAAAAAACAAGTACTTGGCATGTTGCGTGAACTTGTGTGAAGTGTGAATCTTTCAATAATAAACTAAAAATATTATGTAATATTGAAAAAATATTACACGCGTTTCCAAATTAAGTAAATGAGTATAATATTTAAAATTGCAATTAACCAGATTTCCCCGCGCTGCAAACAAATGCAATGATTCAACTTTGGCATTATCTCAAAAGATCAAAATCTATCTTGAGCTAACTTATTTTAAAAACTCCTAACCTGATAATTACCAGAATTAAGCAAATCAAAGAAAAAAACAGATTAAAGCGCTATTGTATGTTTATAAAATTGCAAGGAAGCGAAATTCCCTTAAAAGATATGGACTAAAGTATAGAAAAGAAAAATATTCATTAGCTTTATACGCAACTTAACTTTTTATGAAAATAGGTTGTTTTTTTATTGGGGAAACAAGAACATTCAAGAACAAACCAATAGTAAAAAACTTGTATTTTAATTGAATTGTTTAAAATATTAACTAGTTATTAAGGCTACAAAATATTGAAGAAACATAGAAGGAAGAAGGAACATGAAAGAAGAACATAAAAAGAAGAACATGAGAGAAAAAAAACAAAGGATTCGCCGCGAGGGCCGTATAACATGTGGAACAAATAACGGACACAAAAAATTGCGGAGAAAGAAATAAGAAAAAAATTTCCCCGTAAAATCACTAATATTGGTTAAACTTTTCAATAATTAATTAATTAATTTATTATTACACATATTACTTCAAATGCAGATATTACAAGTGCCATTTTCGTTTATCGCATTTTTGATTTTGATTTTAAGACCAATTACGGAAATGTAATGGAAGTTGACGTGAAGTTTGTTGCCTATCCAATGATTGGTCGATATTTGAGACAATGTAAAAAATAGGTAAATAACTAAATTTAAATTACGATTACTAATTTTATTATTACCAAGTTTTAAATAAATTGACACTAATTATAGTTTAAGTTTTAGTGAAGACAGCATTAATAGCAAATTAGCAAAAATATGCAGGTAAAAAAAAAATATAATACCTACATTGTCCTATATTAAAGATTTTCGGATTGCCCGTGATTGAGGTCTAATATTTCTACGCGTTAAATTATCCTAACAGCTAATGCAAAGCGTCGGAATAATAAAAAATGTAACCAATAAGTTTTGATCAAACACGTGAGATAAAGGTATACAAATCATATTTCTTATCACAAATTAACTTGATTTCAAACCAGTCATTTTACAATAAACATAAAATTATCTTTAAAGAAAATCGGGTTTAAGCGTAAACTAGTACATTTATTCGCTTTTATGATTAATTTGATTCTGTGTCTCGAACGATTTTTCTTGGACACCTTTAATCCTGTATTGCTTCAACTGTCTCAGCCATTATTCTGTAATTGGTAACACGATCTCAGTCATATGTGATTCCTTTTTTTGGGTTTTGGTCTAATGACTTTGGAATTTTAATGAACATTCGACCACGTACGTCATCTTTAATTGTTAAAATCGGGTCCAAAAAATACAAAAATTATCAGAGAGAGAAAAAATAATCAGTTCATTTCGTGTAGCCAAAAAATGCAACCTCCTTGGCGTCTCATCGTGTAATTTGATGGTTGCATAAAAAACTGTTATGAACACCACTAAACAGCACCCAAAGTTAATCCTAACCACTGTTGTGTTTCCTATATACTTGATAGTATCCAAACTTTGTTCTTTTTTTGTCGGTGTCTATCATTGTGCTTCTTTTCGTTTACCCAATCTTTTTCGATTTTGTTTTGAAGTTTACAATTTAATTGTTCAATTCCTTTTCTATTATATTTTTTCGAGTATACCTTTTTTTTTTTTAAATATATTATATAGCTTTTCTTTTTTTCATTTCTTTTTTTTCATTTCTTTCTTTTTTTCATTCTTATTTTTTTTTTCATTTTCATAATTTCATTATTTTCTGTTGCGGGTCCTTCGGTGGTTTCCCCTTTGTCAAAAGGGTTAGATACTTTCGGGTGGGACACGGCAACTTTGATATATTGTATTTATTAACATAATACTAACGTTGGAATAATTCATTTCTTCTAAAAACCTTTTTTATTTAGTTGTTGCCTTTAGGTCGTCGTTAAACCAATTTTTAGTGACTAATTAGTTAGATTCAAAGATTTAGAACTTAGTTTCAAACTCAAAAACTATTTTTTTTTTATAAAGTGTTATTTCTTTTATTATTATTATAGATCTTTATTTTTCTATTTTTTTTTTTTTTCATCCCAAAGAACGAGATTATTAATAAATAACCTTTCAAAGCTGGAACAACAAATGGCAAACGGAGAAAAGAGATTGATTCCAGAGGATAGAATGGAGAGGAAGAAAGGTTCTAAACGACGACAAACGGGCACAACTGCAAAAGACGATATTGAGGTAAAATAAAAGATTATTTTTGTGGCTAATAAACACTATCAACAGATTTCGAATTTTCACGTGAGATACGATTATTATTGTTATCTTTTTTTTCGATAGTTATTTCAATCACCACCTAGTTCACCGCTACTTACACCAAAGTCATCCCATCTGACATCATCATTAGAAGCACCATCTCAGTTACAAACACCTTTATCTTCACCTCCATCTTCACGTCCTCCCTCACCTAATCCAATTGAAATTCCTTATCTTACACCTTTACCAACTTCACGTTCTCCTACTCCAACTTATAAAGATATAAGTAGTAATAACGTTGCCATTATAACTATAATTACGGATGATCATAATTTTATAGATGATGATGATTCAAATTATATTAGAAAAAATATATCTCATTCGCCTATGAAAATTGTTAATAGTTCTATACCTCCATGTGCTCGATGTCCTCCTGAAATAATATATAATATTTTTGAAATATTACGTACTTTACATCAACCATCACTTTTCTCTTGCATCCTGGTTAATCATCAATGGAATGTCATAGGAACAAATGTCCTTTGGAATTCCCCAAAATTCACTCATATGCGTTCACTGGATAAATTCATTAAAATCATAGAAAATTCTCCTTCATCATCAAATTCTCAACAACAATCAACCGTATATCATCCTTATGCAACTTATATTCGTACATTGGATTTAACATATTTAACAGAACATGATCGTAATAATTCATCTCTTTCATCTCATCTTCTTCGCTTATTACCATTAATTCATATAGAAAATCTTCATACACTTAATTTAAGTTTTGTTAAAGGCATCACTAATAATTATTTAACTAAATTATTATCACCATTTTTTAATAATGTACGTACATTGAATCTTGCAGGTGGAAGTAGATCTGACACATGTTTATCATCTATTATACCAAATTGTAGTAGAATACAAAATCTTTCACTTGCATGGAATACTTCATTATCTGATGCATCTATTAACAAAATTGCGACAATATGTGGTGATAGATTACGTACACTTGATTTAACAAATTGTGAAAAAGTAAGTGATAGATCAATGTACTCAATTTCACAACATTGTTTAAAATTAAGAGAATTAAGAGTAAGTTATTGTCGTGGCGTAAGCGAAGAAGGTGTGAAAGCCGTTATTGAAGCTTGTGAAGGTCTTAAATTATTGGATTTAGTCGGTTGTTTAGGTGTTGATAAATGTTTTTTATTAAAATGTAACGAAGAATTTGGTTTAACGAGAAGAGAATTAAAAGTTATTTGGAGGAGGGTTACTGATGGTAATACTTCTTGGGCTGATGAGAATTAAAAACATGAAAAAAAATTTTATTATTTCTTTTGAGATGAACCAGGGGTTATACCGTGAGGATATGAGTGGGAGAGTGAGAAATGAAAGAACGTTAATTAGATAGTTAGGTTTTTATTTTCATAACAAACATAACAAACATACATTAAATGTACATTTTCTAGTTCTCGTTATTCATTTTTTTTTTTTTTTTTTTTTTTTTTTTTCATTTTTATTTTTTTTTTTTTTTTTTTTTTACTGTTTTGAGATAAATCATTCATCATTATTGTGGTTTGATATCTCCGATTTATTAGTTTAAAAAAGAGTTTTAATTAGTTGTAAGATAAAAAAAAGTCACTTAACAAATATTCATCAAATCAAATTTCAATTTCAAATTCAAATTCAAATTAACAAAAATGAAAATCGACATTAAAAACAATAAATTTAAATCATTGTAATCATTGTGAATTTATTCAGTCATAAATTATAATAATTCTGGTAATTCTGGGGAAAATAAAATTTTATAATCGATGGGCAAAATTTAATCGATTTTTTTTTTACTATAAAAAAATTTGATTTTTTTTTACTATTTTACTTAAATTAACAATGAGTACCGCTACAACGAAAAAACCACGGCCAACTTCGTGTAAAGTATGTAAACCAAAACCAAATGGATACTGGTGCATACCATGTAATAGAGAACGTTTTCGACAAGAATTTTCGTTATGGACAAGCGGAAATAAGCACATTGATAATTTTATACAAACGGCACAAATAGAAGCTACAAGATTTGAGCATGTAATTGAATGGATACCATTTGACAGGTTTGAAAATGTAGAATTTGTAGCAGAAGGAGGGTTTGGTAGAGTATATAAGGCAAAATGGAAAGATGGTCAAATTAGTGGTCCAAATCCTTTAAAACAATTAGGTTGGTGGAGAAAATCTCCATGCGTAGTTGCTCTTAAAAGTTTAAATAACAGTATAGATATCGGCGAAGAATTTTTAGATGAGGTAATAAAAATTTTCATTTAAAGAATTTATTATTAACAGATAAAAAAAATTAATTAGCTTTTCATCGTATAGTTAAAATCGCATTTAAGATGTATTCGTAATACAGGAGATAGTAAAACTATGGTTCCATTATATGGTATAACGCAGGATACAGAATCGGAAGAAAAAAATTATATGATGGTGACATTATTTGCAGAAAAAGGTTCAATGAGAGATTTTATGAAAATTAAATTATCTGAATTTGTTTGGTCGGATATTTTACTATATTTAAAACATATTTCAAAAGGTTTATTACATATACATAATTCAGGATTAATTCATAGAGATTTCCATAGTGGAAATATATTATTTGAAGGTAATTTAGAATATATAGCGGATTTCGGATTATCTAAACCAGCCGATTCGAATCCTAATGATTATAAAGTTTTTGGTATATTACCTTATGTAGCACCTGAATTATTAGGTGATGAGCGTGGTAAGGCATATACACAGGCATCTGATATTTATAGTTTTGGTATATTAATGTGGGAATTAGTTACTTGTGTACCTCCATATAAAGATGAATCTTATGTTAGTGAGGAACTTAGAATTCAAATTAGAAAGGGTCGTAGACCTGAAATTGATGATGAATTTCCTGAATGTTATGCTCAATTGATGAAAGAATGTTGGTCAGAAAATCCTGATGATAGACCCAAAGCTGAAGAATTACATAAGAGAATTACTGAATTTCAAATTGGTTATGCTGGTTATGATTTTGATGAAAATTATAATCCTATATATAAAGATATTTTTGCCAAAGCTCAAGTTAAAAGAAAAATATTTTTAGAACAAGTATATAAAATTGAAAATAATATTGACTCAACAGATGAAAAAAAAGATCTTGATGATCATGATGATAAGATTCTTAATAAGCGTGTTGATAGATATTTTTCCCCTCCGCATCCTGAAGCTTACACTAGAAGTAGATTACTAAGTAATTTAAACAATTATCGGCAACCAAAAATCAAAGAAGAAATTTCGGAAGTTACAAAAACTTTAGAAACTTTGACAGTTAATAATTTTAGTAAGTTTTATAGATGTATATATGTAAATATATACTTTTTTTTTCTTTTTTTTAAAATATAAATAAATAAATAAATAAATAGAGATGAAATGAAATTAATATTCTTTTTTCTTTATATTAATAGATTCTGGAATGATTGATATATCTTTTGATGATTGATAAGAAAATTAGAAATAATTCTATATATCTATAATTTCTCTATATACACACATACAATAATTAATAAATTAAATTAAAATAATTTAACTAAACTCCTATCATACCAGCTTAAATAATCCTGATTTCTAATATTATTTTACAATTTGAACAGTTAATTCGCCGCTATTTTCGCTATTTACAAATAATGGAATTAGCCGGGAATAAACATCCGCTAAAACTTCCTGTTCGTTAGCATCCGGATTAACTTGTACACATACAGTACCAATTAATTGCCCGTATGAATTGGCCCAGAAATGAGTCGCCGTTAAAGATAAAATTGTTGGATTGAGCTGAATCTAACTTAAAGAATTAATTCATTAATAATTCACAGTTTTTCATATAAATAAGAAAGTTCGATAAATCTTCCCAAATACCTCTCGCAGGCAAGCCTCCAGGCTATTTAGTGCTGCATCTGGAGTTGTTTGTAACAAAATTTTACCTAACACAGTTGCAATGGGAACTGCAAGATAAAACATTAACATCGATTCCAATATTGATACCAGCTTATCAAGCCATCCCAAATGATGACTAAACATTAGTAAAAATTTGAGGTAAAATATATTAATAATAAACCCATTGAATTCCATAAATTTCCTCACTTTCTCTATCATAAAATTTTCTCACTTTTGTTCTGTAAGAATTCCAACCAAGATAACACTGGTACCACACAATAATGTCGATAATGTAAATAAATTCGTTAACACTATTAAGAATCCATCATTAGTTTGCCAGTAGTTTGGTTGATGTGTTCCTATGACTGGTGATGCTGATCGTAATACTAAAAACGAAACGATATCATTAACAACCATATAAAATATAAATATATATATATATATATATAATTTTTTAAACTAGAAGAATTACATGTGGTCAATCCCTTATGGTTACTATAGCAAATAGCCGAAATTAACGTTGCTCCCAAAGCCAACAAAACCCAAATTATTGGAAAATCTGGACTAAAGTTGATGAACTAGTTAGAACGATTTGGACGAAACATAAAAGATAATAAAGAACGAATTACCTGTGGCCTTCAACATGTTCTTCGCTTGTTTCTAACATAAAATGTTCTAATCCTTCCTTCAACATATATAAAGCAACAAATAAGAGGTATAATGCATTAGTTAATCCAAATAATATTTCATATCGTTGAACCCTTAAAAAAAAAGAAAAAAGAAAAAAGAAAGTTAATAAAGGTTTTAAAACATATCTTAAGAAGGAAAGTAAATACCCAAATGGATTTCGTATAGTAGATTCTCTTAATGGTCTATATGTTTTTATAACTGATGAAATAAAAGTCGTAAATACACCCAAAGCATCAAATATTACAAGGTAAGCAAATCCAGTAAGTGCTATAGTAAATAATTATAAATTATTAGTACTTGTTAATTGAAATGAAATTTCTCATAATTTACCTAACCCACAGCCCCATTGACCTTTTAGCCATAACAAAATTCCCAGAAAAAGATGGAATGTTCCCCAGGTAAATAAAGTTTTTTGTGAAGGAAACAACGACGAGAAAATATGTGATAGCGTTGGTAACTGCTTAACGTTAGCATTGTGAGAATGTTCATGATTATGTGATCCGTGATATTTTTCAATATAATCTTTGTCACTATCATGAGAATGGTGATCGTGCCAACCACTATCATGATCACTATATTCATAGATATCTTCGCCAAATTCAGCGCTATCATCATCTAATCCCGGTATAGTTTTAAAAGATGAACTTGACAAAGTTCTTCGCAAAACTGTTGTTCGAGGAAGTTGAAGATGTGGTGAACTTGAAGTACTAGCATGTGATAGTGAATATATTTTATCATACTTGACACCGAATGAAGGAGAAATTGATCGTCTAATACATGGTGAATTGGGATACTCTAATAATGGAGATTCTGGTCGAAATTCTTGTAATTTTTCCGTACGTTCGTTACCCGAATCCATTTCGTATTTATAAAAAAAATATAAAACTTCGAAAAAATTTAGCGTGACAATGATAGTTGTGCATTTCACGTGTACAAATATTTGTCTTCGTAGTACAGTTAAAATTCTTTTACACGAGAACACGATAAATCAATTCTTTATCGATTTACTTATAAAGGTTCGTAAGATTATTACGCTAGACAACAATTATCAGAACTATCACAAAAAAACACATTTGGGATAGGCAATTAAATTCAATAAGAAAATTTTATTGAGACACCATTCAGAATTAAATTAATGTAATTAATGTAAAATGCTCTTTTATCACAAGAAATTTTTCACTAAAGTTTATGCCATATTAAATTATACAAATTAAAAAGGCTTTTAGTAAAGTTACAAGCAAAATAAAATGGAGTATCATTTCATATGTTAACGTTTTTTTTATTTCCACAAGATTAAGATCAAATTTTCAGCACATGTGTATAATTTTAAAGATAACCTTGATTTAATTATATCAAACATAAATATACAATTTTAGATACATAATTATAAAAAATATGAAAGTAGAATAATAAAAGAGGATTCTTAACAACGCAACTTGATGATACTACAATCTGTTTAGCAATCGCAATATTAAACTAACGGATTACTACTGAAACTGGCGATAAATTTCGTATTTCTGTGTTTCTTCCTCATTTCTTTTTTTTTCTTAAAAAAAAAAAAAGAACTGACATTTATTCTTGTTTGTTATTAGATACATACTAATCTAATGATAAAATATATTGATTAATTTACTAATTGTAAATTTATTCATTTTTTTAGATAATTGTTTAGCTAATTTTTTTTTTTTTTTTTGTCTGTTAATGCAATATTTTGGTTCTGTAACTGCCAACCAATTAGAAACAAAATTCATTCCCGTTAGTATTGTAGTAGTAATTTTCTGCATTTCCTAAATGAATGTTGCAAAGTAAAAGAAAACTTCCTTTGTTCTTTTTTCTCCTTTTTATTGTTTTCTATTTTGGTCCTTTTTGGTTAGAGAAGGCCAAGTAGCTGAATCGTATGTTTTAACTGAATCGTATGTTTTACCACCCGGACTAAGAGGAGCATTGATTGTTGTTTTATCATCCGTAAGTGATTTTGAATTATGTGGGGATTGTGGTGGATTAGAAATAGGACTATCGATAGTTTCGGACTTATCATTATCAGCCTTGCTGACACTATCGGTGCTGTTGCTACGACTTGAATTGCCACTACTTTCAACACTACTAATGCTGCTGCTACTACTATCTCTTCGATGTTGTGGGGGAATATCATCAATAGTTAGTTCATTTTGATTTTCGAGATCAGTATCGTCAGTTACATAATCTTCTGTATTTGTATCTGCAGGGATTTCTAAACCTTCGTCCGAATCATCATCATTATATTCTGAGTCATCACCTTTTTGCTGCCTGTTATCACTTTCTTCGTATTCGTGTCCTACTTTTCCATATCTATCAGACATCCATCTGTACCAATTATCTTCAGTTTTACCATTGAGAAAACCGACAATGATAACAGTCATATTATCACATCCGATTCCACCAAGTTCACTATCTTTAGCCAAGCATCTGTCCATCAAATTCTCGCAAGCTTTTTGAAGATTGTGTTGTAAGGAGATCTCTCGACGAATAAAATTAACAACTTGCTGCGAACTAAGACAGTCCCATATACCTAAATAATATATAGAAAACATATAAAATTAACTAATTTTCAAATTAAATAAATTCAGAGTGAAAAAATCAGTAATTAAAAAAAAAATTACCATCACAAGCTAATACTAAGAATTCTGCTTTCTCTGTAATATCCTCTTTTCTGACTTCAGGATATGCTGTAAATGGTATAATATTATTAAGTACAAAAATCATACAAGATAAACAAATAAAAAAAAAGGAATTATAACCACCTGTTACGATTTGATGTTCTGGTGTTAAACTTGGATTTTGTTTAAATTCAAAGTCGCCAATAGCACGCGACAAGGCCAAATTTCCTATTAAAAATATAAATTATAAATTATAAATTATAAATTTGTATGCAAAAAATCGGTAATAAAGCTTCGATATTGGTCTTAGTCTTTCGTGATTTTTGACAAGAGAAAGTTTTAGTCAATCACTATAAAACCACAAGTAGAAAACAATCTTTAAGACAATAAAGAGAATCATACCATTCACTCGACCAAATTCAACAAAACCACCGGCTTTCGTAATACGTTCAGATTCCTCTACAAAAAAAAAAAAAAAAAAAATTAGCAAATTAATATTTTTAATATTTTTAGGGTTAAATGGAACCTACCTTTGTTAACAGGTTTATGATCATTTGACATAGCTTTTGCATCTCCATCTATGCTGATAACAGCACGAGAATCACCTGCGTTTCCCTAAAAAAAGATAAAAGTATAAAATATTTGCTCAAATTAATAAATAAATTAAATAAATGAAAACATACAACATAGACATGATTTTGAGGCGTAATGATTGCAGTAACGGCGGTACAGCCAGAGGGATCATTAGCATATTGTGAATCTAAAATTAAAAATAAATCCGATCAACATATTAAATAGAATAAAGCTCCATCGATAAATCATTGATTAATTTTTATACCATTTCTTAAGTCTTCATCAGTCCCCAAGAATCCACTTTTTATAGCCTCTTCAATATTATTAGGAAATGCAGGATCTCTGGCGATTCGTTCATGTAGGTGAGCACCGCTATATTTAGCGATATTTTGTCCTTAAAATACACAAAACGAAAAAAAAAATTTATTAACGATTTTTTATTATAATATAAAATAAATTATGACAGTATTATAAAATATTTACCACCGTGACCGTCGTAAACACCAAAAAAACTATAACCCTTTTTATCTGCAAGTGTTAATTCAGCAGTATGCGCGTCTTCCATGCTAATACGCCAGCCTTGCATTGCAGACGAAGCAAATAACAGACGATCGTCAGAACCACTGTCTGAATGTTTCTCTTTAACTGGTTCTGAAAGTGTTTGACCCATTTTTATCGTTTATTTATTATATTAATATTTCTAAGTAACAGATTAAAGTATGAAAAAAATTATTAAAAATTATTTTATTAGTTAAGTTCAAAGTTTAATAAGTTTTAATTTTTTTTCCAGCTCGCAAAAGCTTCCAACAAGATAAGCTAAAACAAAAAAACCAAAATTTTTAGCTTTTATACTTTTTATATTTTAATTTTATTTCAGGCTTTTACAGTATACCTTTTAGAATAGAGTGTTTTTTTTGCGGAATTTTTCTTCAGAGAAAGAACATTTTTTTTTCTTATTATATTGTAAGTAGTACAAATATTATCTATATACTACTCATTATAAATAATTTTTACTACAATATATACAAAGCTATTATAAAATTTATTATAATAAATATAAATTAAGTATTTTACTTACAGGTTTTAATAAAATGAAAAAAAAAAAAATAATATATAATTTTTTTTTATTGATGGATTGTGAAATTTCCGTGGTAAATTATGCCACCCAAAACTTGGAGATATTATTTACAATTAAATTTGTTCGAGAAAAAAAAAATTTTTTTTTTTAAAAAAAAAAAAAGAAAAAAAAAGAGAGAAAGCGTATTTTTAAAGATTTTTGAGATCTATAAAAAAAATATTTTAATGGAAAATTCTTTCGTCATTTCTGGCACCGTACACAACAGTTGATTCTTTAATTTCTTTAATTTAAAATTCATTTTTGCTGAAGACTCAAAGAAATAGATGGTGTGGCTAATTGTGGCTTGGTAAATAATTTATATATATTTACAATACTAACGGCGTATTTGATATTGGCGCCGTTTGGCTGTTATTTAATTAATCGGAGGGGGGTAAAATTGGAATATTACCGTATTTCATTTTTATACAGCCGTATCGTTGGGGATTACTCATCTTTACGTCAGGATCGTATGAAAATAACAATTAAAAATGTTCATTATGTTCTTGTTCTAAAATTTTTGTTATAATTATGACCACATCTCTACAATAGCAAGGAGCGATGCTAATCCCGGATTATTTTTATTATCCGTAGTTATTATTATTTTAGTATTATTATTATTATTTTTACAAAACCATGCGAAAATAGAAATAATATAAAATGGTCACAATGCAATATTCATTGTTTTCTCTCTATATTTTGATTTATGAAAAGTTCTGGAATTTATTTAATCAATAAAGCGGAATTGATTCCGATAAAGAATATTAAAGGAAAAAATATAATCAGCGAACATATTTCCAATTTTCATTATATTTTTAAAATAAAAAACCAGGATAAATACAGGATTTCCGCATTGGAAACATTTGTACGAATGGAACCTCCTTGAACAGGTGTTATTCAGGAAATAAAATGATTTTTTTTTTGACAGATAAGATTAACGGAAATGGTTATCAAAAGGAATACCGAGAATTCGTGTAGAATAAAAAGAATATTCTCTAGTAAGTTTCTTTATAGAATTGTTGATAAACAAACATTTCATTTTTCTTACTAAGTTGAGTAACATTAATTTCTCTATATTTAGATTTCTAATAGATTACGTCTTTTAGAACTTAAAGTTCTGTTTCACGTCACTATTTGACCTTCTATTCGGAAACAATGACTAATTTAAATGTTTTTACCCGGTTAACGTTATAAATGATCGTTCATTTACATTTCACAAAACTAAAGTTGTTATAACGAATGCAATAATTTTTGTACTTTACCAGGTTCTTATCAAAATAGCTTAAATTACATTTTTATGAACAACAATGTCATTCTTTCCTATTTATAGGATGGTATGTTTTCGGAGTTTCGGACTCGGAATAAGTTTCTTCGTATGATGATCAGCCCTATATGAGATTAATGCACGTGGTGAATTAATCGAATCATGCCACGTGATAAAATTTCGTAAATCTCGTCTTATATCTTAAACAAGACGAAAACGTCTAGTGATACACGATCTAAAGTTCTTTTTGATTATTGTAATTCAACAACCATTTTTATGAAGATAATTTATTGAATTGGTATCACTTCTAAAACTATAAATATGCCACTTTGGCTTTTTTTTATTACTTATTTTAATTTTAATATTTTTTTTTTTTTTCTTAATATAAATTTTTTTAGTGAATAATGTCTTCAAATTTTAGACGTCTCGCATCTATAAATATTAATGGTCACATACGTCGTCAAAGAAATTTTAATAGAAGACAACGAATTCAAAGACATATACCGATCAATAATGATTACATATTGGATCGAATCGCAGTTTTACCTCCATAAATCATAAATGATCCATTTACTGCACAATTTTTTAATGGACTATCTTTTTTTTATTAAGATAGAAATCAATCGTCGTGACTTGTGTCTTGTGCCACACAAATCTCGTGATGTACAGATTTTACCACTATTTTGTAAAAAATTATCGGTTCATATCAATGGGAAAATCTTTTACATAAAAGAAAGGAATTGATATTTTGACGTTCGTCATACAGCGTTAAACTACTTTTGATCGCTTGCATTATTTTATTGGTTTATTTTCATCTTTTATTTCTTCATTTGAAGATTTAATAAGGATTCAAAAATAATTTTCCTATAAATTAAATTTATTACACTTACTATACTTCAATACGAAGTCATCTCTTTATTTGACTTTTAGATATGGAAAACCCAGACAATGCTTGGAACGATATGATCGGAAATGGTGGTTCGAAAAAGAACGACACGATCGACTCAGTGATTGACGCTTTTAATAGTGTTATCTCCACTAACTCTGATGCGATCCTAGGCTCTGGTTGGAATACGTCTAATAAGAAAAATGTTGGACACAAGACCAAAAGCAGTGAGGTCGCTTCAAAATCGTCCTGGGGAGAATCTTTTAGTACCACCAGTAATCAAGATGAGATTAAAAATTCAAGGAATTCTTGGGATAATGGTAGTAGTTCTTGGGATAATAATAATAGTAGTGGAGGTTGGGGAAATGATGATAACCAAAATTATCCTATTAATAATATTAATTCTGTGTACACGGATGATAGAAGAAATGTAAATAGAGTTACGGATATAGGTACAAGTTTATATACGGATAATAATAATAGATATTATGAATCTACAGATGCTAGTGAAATGAATCAAGTTAATAATGATGACATGCACATGAACAATATTAATAATTTTAGCAAAACTCATCAGGAGTATGACAATCAAACTCATGGATGGTCACAACCTTCACAACAGCAACAGCAACATCATCAACATTCATATTATGAACCTCAGGAAAGTTCTTCACCGTCAGAATCTGAAACATCAACGGATCAGAATTCCGAAACAGTCGGTCCAGATGATATAAAAGTGAAATTATCAGCATGGCATAATCTTGCTGATCCAAATGCAAAAGAACGAGATGATGGTATAGGTGGAGGTCAATTGCATCGTCGTGGTAGAAATTTTATTCCTGTGGATGAGAGAACCGTTTTAGCTATACAACAAAAAGGTGGTGGCCATAGGAGACCAAGTAGAAAATTCTCAGAAAAGCTTATACCAAAAACAAAAGCTTTTACAAAACCATCCATAAAATCGGCCATGACAACAAAACCAATTAATAGTGTTCCAACACAAAAACCACCTGCTACTCAGAAAATTCCTAATGCAACTGTCCCAGTTAAGGCGGCGGCTCCTCAAAATCAAAAACAAAATACACAACCAACACCTCCGAATCGAACGCAACAGCAAACCCAACAAACGTCAAAAAAACCATCTCCACCACCTTCACAATCTTCACAACGTCAACCTTTACGGGATGTTGTTCCACAACCTTCTCGAGATACTTCGCAACCTTCTCGGGATACTTCACGATCTTTACGGGACCCTTCACCATCTTCACGACCTCAGCGTTCTCAACAGCTTCAACAGCCTCAGCTGGCTCAGCAAACCCAGCAACCTCAAAAACAAAATTCATGGTCTCCGCAATTGGTTAATACGCCTTTTTGGGAATCTTCAAGTCCTCCACCTAGTCCCCCACCTATTCAACATCCTTCGCCAAGACAATATGCAAATGAGGCGATTTCAAATAAATCTCAACCTATTCGACATCAGTCACCTGCTCGTTCTCCACGACCAGCAAAACCTGTACAAGATTACACCTTACCGTATATTCCCCCAGAGTTTGATTCAACTCCATACCGAAAGCAACCATCTCCTTCGCCTGTTCGTGATAAACCACATATATATAATGACCCAGATTGGAAAGGTAATAAATATTATGAACGGGATAATGTCGAAAATCAACGGAATGAATATTATGATGATTATGATGAAAGTGATTTCGAAGGACAAGAGAAGCACATAGTAAGATATAATGAGCCAGAGAAGGAGCAAGCATCACGCGTTGATCGCTATGATCGTGGTGAACTACTTCTTACTATAAATGTTGAACTTTCAGAAGGTAAAACACAGGCCATCGAAGTTCATGTACATGATGATCCAATGGATTTAGCAAAAGACTTTTGTGATTTATGGAAGGTTACAAATCCTGTGGTAATGCCTGCTTTAGAATGTTTAATTAAAGAAGAAAAAGAAAAGCGATTAGGTATTAGTTAAATAATAATAATCAAAAACTTTTTAAAGCAAGCTTATCTGTTTACAAAGAATATAGTGGTAGCTCCATGTATTTCTGCTGCGAATTAGACAAATACATCAATAAATACAAATAATACTAATAAAATAGAAAATATTACTATTTATGTTCTATTTCCTTTGTTTACTTTTTATAGCGTGATATTGCAACAAAGGTCAATTTTAAGCTAAACATCACACAATCACACACAGCCTTAACTTCTTTCAAATTTAGTAACAATGACAGTTTGCAATTTTGCATAATAAGTCAGGTTATTCTGCATAAACTATATACTAATATGTCACTTGATGAAATGTACTGTCAAATGTTTAATTGCTATATAAAGGAACAAAAAATTTTAACATTGTTACTTTACTTACTTAAGTCACGTATTAAGTATTTAAGTATTTTGATTTGTCATTTCAAATTTTTGTCAAATATATATGACGCTCAATAGTCACTTAAAATATAGGGGTGATAGATTTGTTAGTTTATTTTATAAGATAAAAAAAATTTTTATCTAAAAAAAATTCATTCTTTTTACTACCTTTTTATTTTTTTTCTAATAATCTCAATAAGAAAAAAAAATTCTTTTTATAAAGACACTACTGTACTCTAGTTGTAAACTTTGTAACTTAGGCCCGTTGATAAAGCAATCGACTTCGTTAAAATGTCAGATTCTGATTTTCGACCAAATATGGTCGGATCTAATAGAAACAAAAATGTTTATAGTTTAAGTATAGCCTTAGCTCCACACTTAGGTATACCAACGGACGTCATTGAACAGGCTTTAATAAAAGCAATAGAGCAAAATAGTGGAGATATTTTCAATGCTCTCCCTTCCCCGTTACATAATGGCATACAAGAAACAAAACCTGTTGACGAACTAAGCCAAAGTACAGCACTTATTTCTCCCCGTTCTAATCAACCATCACTTCTTGATATAGATTCAAAAAATCATATACCTCAAGAATCTCTTCCGCTATCCTACAAAAAAAATCGTAAAGGTATATTATGTTTTAAAAATGATCAATAAAATTCAAATTTATTAAATTTATTAAACAACGTTTTTACATTTTTTTTTTTTCTTTTGCCTTAAAAACTTTTAGATTCTTTATCATCCCTTATTGAGATAACACAAAGCGGATCAACGTCTATTAATATTAAATTGCCTAGCCTACACGTTCCACCTCCAACAGTTCAAGGAGAAATGACAAATGGTCAAAGCAGTCCTCAATCTTCAGGTCCAATTGATGAAAATTTAAATAGACCTCATTACTATGATGATCAGAACATTTATAATGGATCAAACAATGAGAATTTGATGCAAAGCCAAGAATATATTCCGCCATCACAGAGAGTTAACCATGAAGTTCAAAACCTACAGAATGATTCTAAATTTGATGCATTTAAAGAATATATTGATCCACAACAAAGAGAACAAGACAAATATAAGTCATATAACCACAATCAACAAATTGGACAACGAAGTGACTTGCAAGTTAACCGTTTTCAAGATACGTATGATTCATTTACGCCTGGTGTTAAGAGTCGACAAAATAATTTTGCTGATTTTCCTGAAGAATTTAGTCAGCCACAACGGAGAGAATCTCAAGCCAATCAAGTTCCGGATCCATATAATAAAACATTTTCACAAGTAGTTAGTCCAATAAAAAACAACCCTTCGGAAATATACATATCCGAATTTCCCTCTCTTTCAGAAGCTTCCAAAATGAGTGACTCAAGGAAGAATTCTGGAGTAGACCTTGGGGCTTGGGGCCAAATGGATGTAAATTTTGCTTCTGCTTGGGGTGGTAATCCTAAAAAATGGGTATCAGAAACAGAAACAAATACATTTGAACCTCCCGCTACTACTTCTACCTGGAATCCTGATAATGAAGATCTTACGTGGAAACCTATTCAAGAACCAAAACCGCCCATTAATAAAAAGAAACCTACAAAATTCGAATTTGACGATTCTGATGGGTGGGGTACCCCTCCATCGAATACTATTCCATGGAACGATTCGAGGCAAGGATATTGTGTCGACCTTATAGAAGAGCAAAAAGAAACGGTATTTTGGTCGATGCAAAATGGTAATTGGGTCAATGTAAGCGAGGAATATTCAAAGACGGTAGAATATAAATCCGATGGTATTAATCATAAAAACCGACAAACAAGACGTTATGAACGTCAAGGGACTCTTAATGTGGATAATGGTGCTACATGGGATGATCTTCGTGAAAACACAAGACGTGAACGTGAACGTGATTTAGGTTTAACTAATGAAAATACAATCGATAATATTATAGTTGAATTTACAGATCATTCAAATGACAATAGTGATGGTTCGGAAATTGAAAATTATCGGTCAAACTCCGATACCACAACAGGACCTGCACCTATAGTTTCAGAAGGTTCTAGAGAACGCTTAGGTAATCCTCAATGGAAATCTGAAAAAGAATGGCGGCACGATCCTGAACCTCAACAATTTAAGCAAGAAGTAGAATGCGGTGACCTTATTAACCTTGATCTTAATGAATTACCTGAATCGAAAGAGTTAGAAGAACCTTTAACAGTTGCAAGCGATATAGAGGTTGACGAACCTAATGAAGAAATATCCAGTTGGGATAAGTGGAAAGATAATTCTGGAAGTTCACCGGAAGAAATTGCAGAGGTTAAGGATGATGCATGGTTTACTGATGATGTGCAGAAACAACGAGAAGATATTTCCAACCAAGATCTTTTAATTAATATTGATTCAAATAATGATAATGAAGTTGCAGAATCGACAATAATTAACACCCATCCTCCGATCTTTTATGGTAGAGTCAATAATGAAATGGCAAAAGATCTAAATGATATATTTGATCCTACAAATTCTGTAAACACGGCCGATACGGCCAAGATGGCCAATGTGGATATTGTAAACAATGAATTAAATAATGAATTAAGTTTATTGTCATTTGACGAAGATGAGAATAAAAAATCAAAATCATCAGCTGACCAGGAAAATAATAATAAAAACAATCAATATAACTTTGATGATTTAGAAGATTTTCTTAAGAACAACAATTTTAAACCTCCTGATACAATTATTAAAGATTCGAACGAGTCGCAGGAAAAAGCGCCAGTTCTTCCCTATGTCTTTAATATGAATGATAAAGAAAATGCACCTATTTCACATTATACGACACCATCAACAGTGTCTGATAGTTTCAGTTCATTCGCGCTACCATCTAGATCATACCGTTGCGAGAATTCGTCACAAGTAAATGTCGAATCTATGAGTTCTTCATCTGCGATTGATAATAACGACAAAAAATTAGAACATAATGATTATAGGCAAGTTCTAGATCAAACCGATCAAATACTTGATCAATATAAAGATTCCGTCAACGAACCTCAAGGTGCAGCAGATCCAAATGAACCTAATTCGAATTCCACAAAAACGGCACCTAATGATAAAGATTTTATTATTAATCTTACTGTTGAAACTCCATCAGATGGAAGACAAATATTACGTCTACGTTATGTAAGTTTTAATAATAATTTTATTAAAGTTTGTGTTCCCGTAAAATTATAACTTAAATGCAATCATTGTAATCAAAAAAAAAGGACGACGATCCTCAAATTGCGGCGACCGAGTTTTGTAAAAAGTGGAACATGTTTCATTTTGAAGATGCATTGAAAGGCTTTGTTCAGAAAGAACAAAAGAGACGGCTTCGTAAACGAAGAACAAAATGTAAAAAATAAGTTAAAAAGACCAAATGTAAGTTAATGATGTTTTTTTCTATAAATTTTACTTAATATGTTAATTTTTTTTTTTATCTATAGAAAAAAATTTTTTTATATTACCTTATTTTCTTGTAAATTGCAAATATTTTTATGTAAAATAATAAATTTTATTCAAACAAACAAACTAAATTTAATAGTGATATAAGGATTATTAAGATTATTGTATTTATCTATATTATAGATAATGAATTTATTTATAAATTCATTTTTTTATGGCCTTCAGTAGATGAAGACCTTGTAATAGCACACGAACTTTTTTTCTTAAATACTTTACTCCAATCAGCACTCCACAATTGTAGGAATAATTGTAAATTCAGAACATTCATGGCGATCATACCCAAAAATGCAATTCTCCAATAAGCAATATGGCCAAAAAGCATATATTCCCTCCAAACCCTTAAAACAAGATAACCATGAACGGTAAATCTTACAAAAACAAAGGTTAAGAAAAGTAATAAAGAATTAAACTGATAAAAAGGAGTTAATTTTGTCTTGAAGGAAATAAGATAAAGTTTCCTTTGATGAAGGAAAACATTACTTATTTCAACAAGTAATGTTGCAGCTAAATAAGGTGAATATTTACAAGTTACAACTGACAAAACAAATGTTGTAATGACCACAATATGATGAAGCCATATCCCAGGAGAATCCATAAAAATATTCTTTATCCAAAAGTCAAACAAATCAGCAAAGAAATAACCTATATTATATAATTTAATTAATTTAATTAGTTTAGAAAATTAATACAAAATTGTGTATATTGACTATTTCTTACCGATTGAAAGAGCAATTTGAAATCTGCATAATGATACATCCGCGTATATCATATCATGCCACGCGTTAGGATAATAGTAAAAACTACCAAAGTAAAAAAAAAAAATATAATAATTGTAATAATTGATAATGATGGAATTATGAAATAAATGGTAATTACCATATCGGGGTTATACCCGAACAAATCCAAGCGTGAATATAGCTAACAAACGTGTTATTCCATACCGCTTTCTTCCTTTTATCTAGTTTACTGTAAAATACCTAAATTATTCAAAAAGCAAAAATAAAATTATTAGTAATTGCAATCAACCGGATTTAATTGAGAAAGAAATCAATTTCAAAATATCACCTACTGTTAGAGGAGCAACACAAATTGAAGATACGTAATTTAGTAGCGTAAATCCTACAAAAGAATAACAAATAATTTTTATTGAGACATTCGTGTCATTTGTGCAATTTTCCATTACTATTTGATAAGTTTCTACTGTTTGACACGTTTATAAAGAGACAAAATAAAGAATGAACGAAAGTTTTGAAAATTACAAATTAAAACTGAAGAGTCAAAATAAAGAATGAACGACTAAGTTTAAATGAGTATTATTCTTCAAAATGCGAAAGGTAAAAAAATAAGTATAATTAATGCACTTGCACTAATTAATACATGGTTGGTTTCACAAAAAATTTTTTTTTGGCAAACAGAGTTTCTATCAATCAAAATACTCGTTATAAACTTTCAAAACTATGAACGATTTGAACAACATGCCAGATGCGGACGACGTAGAAGAGGAGGAAATGGCAGATATTGTTGACGATGAAGAAAATTCATATTCTCAAAGAAGAGGAGAGAGAAAAATTATAAAAAGTGAATTCAAACACGAAGGTAAACTCGCGTCTTGTAAAGCATTTTTACGTGATAATATTTTAACTTTTTGCAATTAATTATAAAAGAATTACGAGAAATTGGTTCTTCAGCGATTTGGTCACTATCAAGCTGGAAACATGGTAATGGTGTAGATAAATTGCGGGATGATAATTTTTTGACATATTGGCAGTAAGTTTAAATATTTATCTTTTGATTATTTAATATTTGATTAAAACATGATAATATATTTAGATCGGACGGTACTTTACCCCACCTTGTCAATATCCAATTTCCACAGAAAGTTAATGTTGTGGTATGAATTAGGAAATATTTATCACCATTGGGAAATTACATAATATCTAATACTTCTTGTAATATATAGCAAATATCACTTTGGCTTAATTACAAAAGTGATGAAAGTTATACACCAAATAAAATAACTATTAGAGCTGGAACTCATAATGGAGATCTTCAGGTAATAAGTAATCTTATCTGAATTTGGATCTTTAAATTTAACGGAAATATCTTACTAGGATTTAAGGACTGTTGAACTTGATGAACCATTTAGGTGGGTCGATATACAACTCAGCGGAGATGAAATATTGAGGTATCAATCCATTTTTTTTATTAAAAGAATTAATTGGTCATTCTTACATTTCAAATAATTTACTTAGTAAAACAAGTCGTCCAGTGGGTGCACATCTTTTCCAAATAGCAATTAAAGCAAATCATCAAAATGGAAAAGATACACATATACGGCAGATTAAAGTGTTTGCCCCAAAACTGTATGTGTTTGTTTACTTTTCTATTTCAGCTATATTTGAACAAAGTCTCACTATTGATTATCTTTAGTCCACTCTTCTATGAAGATTATTCTGATGATGATATCCCGTTTAAAACAGTCGAATTTGCAATGCATGAAACTATAAGGTGAAATGGAGAATCATGAAACGGATGAAAGTTTTAGGAAATGATGATAGAGTTTGTAAACTTGTAGACTTATTATTTAATATTAAATCATCTTTTTTATACTTAATAATTAGATAGCTTAACCCTTAAAATAATATTTACTGCTAGAATTTCTAAGGATATATTGGATATATTACATCGTTACACGTTAAATAAAATGACAAATCAAATCTTAAGTTGTAATTAGTTTCTTATTAATTTTTGGTTCAGGACACTTTAATGAAGTCTAAAATTGATTTTGTTGGAGATGCCATCACTTTAAAGTGAACCATATATCAAACAAGTCTTCTGTTGACCAGACATCAAAGTTTTGATGATCTCGGACAGATACGGGACTGACATTTTTCTAGAATCATAGATTTTAGATTTAGAATTATTTATATTTTATATTTTCGTGTTGCATAACAATAGTCATGCATTACGACTTACTTATAAAGATGAAACTTTTAATTGTCAAAAGAAAAATCAATTACGGTGGTGATTATTTTAATTGTTGCATCAATGATAACAATTATTGTTACATAGACATCATCATCTGGTCTACCAATACTTATGCCAGGCATGATCTTAGATCCTTCATCGGCTTCACGCGTGCAGACAAGCAGAAATTATATTGTCTCGAGTATTTTCTATACGAGTTTCACGTTAAAAATTTAACAAGTTAACAATCATTCCTCCCACAAAAGAAGGTCGATAAAAAAATCAAATTTTAATTGTCGCAAATGAATTTTTTGCTTTATTTAAATGTTATTCAAATAACTTTATTTACTTTCTTAGTGACCTGAGATCTCACCATGATTATGATAATGAGCTTGACTGAGCGTTATGGCATTGGTATTATAACCATTGGTATTGTAACAAGAATTTTTTGATTGATTTTTGTAATAAATTTGTTAAGGCTTCATCAAAATTATCAAAACTTTAACACACTAAAAGTTTGAAAACTAATAAAATAAGCACATTTATAAGTTTTATGATTTAAATTACTGGTTTGATGACAAAGTAATAGGCTTATTTAACTACTATAGAACTTGTTATAGTGGAATGACCGAATTGTCAAATTAAGAAGATGGCCCTATTGTGATGTGATTTATGAATATCAGATTAAGTCTTTGGTTTGGATATTAAGATCAAAAATTATGAATCTGATTAAAGTCAAGCAATACCGGCTCAATCCAAATTTATATTTAATACTGGAATTTGGTTTGACAAATCAAATCAAACACTGGATTCGTTTATTTATAAAGATGCTCAATGGTCTTACAGGTCTGTCTCAATTATACATGAAGTTGAAATTAAAAGCCAAAAGTTGACATATTTTGGTTTGGAGGCCTAAGTCAAAATTAAAGTCAAAATTGGCCAAAATTACATCATATCACATTATTTTAAATAGTTGCAAAATAGTAAAACTTTAAATTGCAATAACTCTGTCAATATTGATGCTACAGAAATAAAACACATATCATTTGAATTCTCTCAACAAAACGAATTGAATGTTACCAAGATCGTTGAACTCTGATCACTAGATACTAAGTTTATAAGAAAAATGTCTATAACTTTAATAAGAATAAAATAGTCATTATTGATGCTATTGATATATTCTTACCATTATTCGATTTGTCTCAATTAGTGCTTTCAAATGAACTATTGCTCATCTGATTCTAATCACTAGATGTTAAGATATCTTTAAAATACATTTATTATTAAATTTTAATAATTGTAGATAATTAATCTGCAACATCTAATTTAATTATTTTAACTTTTGAGAGGCTAAAGTCAAATTAATTTTGACTATTTAAACTATTTTGAGGTTAAAATTAACCTAATTTTAACTTCATGTATAGTTTCAGTCTTAGACCGATCAGTCCCAGGACTTTATAGGATCAAACTGCAATCCTTTTTGTTTAGAACTGGTCCTAGTACTGAACAACTGATTGGGTAATTCTAGCTGACACTATAGTTTTGTTTGGAATTATGAAATTTGTGTGTAATACAAAAATTTCACAAAATTTCTTGTATAATACACAAAAATCTGGTGATTAAACTTTTATCCAGCATCACGTAATTTATTATCTCAGAACCAAATAATGCAGACAGACTGGTCTGTCCTTTTAAGATGTAGGACTGGTAGAATTATGATCTTTTAAGATCATTAAATATCTTTATTTATTTAATCTAGTTTCATATCCTAATCTTATCTGTATTGACAGACAATAGAATCTATATGAATTAATAAACTATTGGAGTTATCTTCTATATATATATTATGTACTTAAAAGTTTTCAACTATCTTTTGAATATTTCTAACCTTCTTACTGCATATGTGAATATTTACCTTAAGTTCTACGACAAATGAGTAACTATCTTAGATGTTTATTTAAATTTGCAATCTTATCATGTAATATCATGAATTAAATATTAATATCTAGTTATAGAGATCATTGATGAATATATTACAATATTAATTAACTTATTTATATATTTATAACAAACTAGCTATCAACCCGTTACTTTGTAACGGTTCAATGGGTATTAAATAAATAAACGCTACGCATATATCACAATATAAAATCATGTGCGTGTATCAATCTGACAGATGTTCATGGTAACACATAAAGATTTAAAAAGAGATGATTTTTTTTTCATTAAAAATTAATCAAACAGTTAGAATGTTAAAACTTAAAACCTTCCTACTGGTTTGCCAATTCAAGTCACAGTTTTTATTAATATTAAGCAAAT
>JADRCO010000740.1:0-27259 GCA_021464525.1 Rhizophagus sp. LPA8_4_AMF
GGTTATTAAGCGCAATTGATTTCTAAAATCCGCAATATTGCGGATTTCAGAAATCAATTGAGGACCCATCCTTAGCTATAGGGCTATAGTGAAGATTTTAAGCAATTTGAATGGCTACTTCACTATAACAAAGGTAAATTAATTATAAGTTTACTTAAAATTCATTATATCAAAAGTTCACTATATCAAGAGTTGACTGTATTTAAAATTTAGCAAAATGAAGGAGACTTTCTACATCAAAAGTATCAAGTTTTAACTCAGTTGGCAGCCAACAAAAATCATTAACATCATATTATCATCATCAAATATCAACAAATAATGTTCCTAGATTTGAACAATTATTTATTAGAATGACAGTATCTAATAGTCTTTTTTTCTCTTTTGTAAAGAATAAAGAAACTAAAGCATTATTTGAATTTGTTACTCCTGGATTTATTTCTTCCTAATCATAAAGCAATTGGTCATAGAATCTTAAAAGTTGCAGCTAAATCTTTTCAATATAATATTGTAAAAATTGTAGCAAATGATAAAGATGGTATTATGGCAGTCTTTGATGGCTGGACAAATGTAAAAATGGAGTAATTATAGGATGTAGTATTCATTACATTAAAAGGACAACCTTTGGTTTAAGAAGCATATGAAATAAGTGCTGAACAATCTTGTACAACTGATGTTATCTAACATATAGAAGAAATAATAGAAGACGCAAAAAACAAAAATATTTGTATAAAAGTATTTGTCTCAGATTCAGCAGGCAAATATATAGCAGCAAGGTAAACATTATTATAATATTTATTAGTATATATTAATAAAAAAATAATTTAACTTTATTTTTTCTAGACAGCAAATGAGAAGAAAATATCCAAGTAAAATTTTTTTACTATGTATGACACATCAACTGAAATAAATCTTGTTTTGGGTGATATTTTTAAAGAGAAAGAATTATATCAAAGAATATTGAAGGAAGCAGTCCAATTAGTTGCTTATTTTAATAAATCAGTATATTTTACAGAAAATCTTTGTGATGAACAAATAAGAATTTATAATAAACACATATGTTTAGCACCTTCAGGAGATACTTGATGAAACAGTTATTACTTTTGTTATTATTCAATTTTAAAAACTTAAGCAGCATTAAAGGTAAATATTATTAATTTAATAAATATTTTTATATTAATATAAAATAATATTTAAATTTTTTTATTAAAGTTTATTTTAGCAAAGTTCAATCCACATTAGACTAATGTAACTTGTCAAAATAAAATACCTTCAACATCTGCAGATAAATCTTCAAGCCAAAATGGTGACTGAAAACTTTCTGATGATATTGCTAATACTATAAATGATTCAGAATTTTGGTTGACCCTTTTTTTTACTACAACATATGGGTTCTTTGCAATAGAAAGGGGGAAAACTACTAAATAAAAATTTTTTTAATTAATGCTAATTCTGGACAAATTACAATTAATGTTGCTTGCCAAAACTAATTTTTTAAAATTTAAGTTTTGGCAAAATTAAATTCAAAACTATTTTTTATAGTAAAGGTAATTGGTAAAACTATTTTTTATGTTTCCTAAACTCATTTAAAGTTTAGAAAAGTTTTGGATTAATTAGTTTTTTCATTAAAAATAAAGTTATTAAGTTTCAGATTTTAACAAAACTTCGTTAAATGAGTTTTGGCAAGCAACACTAATTACAATATTTGAAGCATATTTAGTATATAAATATAAATTTAATTTTTTTGGTAGTTTTCCCCTTTTCTATTGTAAAGAGCCCATATGCTTTATCTACTGTGTGGCTTTTAAATAAATTACAGAAGAATACTACGTGATTGTTTGAAGTAACACATTATTTTGCAAATACTATTAAGATTTTTGAAAATCATTAAGATTCTGATTTTAGTTCACGAATGGTTGAAAGAATTGAAAAACGTTGGAAGGAGTGGGAGCAGTTGCTTCTTATTCTTTCTATTGTTTTTCACTCCCATTACAAATTAGAAAATTTTCAAGTTACAAATAATAATTTAATATAGACTCATATAAGAAAATAGTTAAAATACTATTATCAAGTTTTTTTTAATTCCCGTCCTTTGTCAATTGTAGCTAAAATGATTTTATATAAACATGGTAAAAATTCTTATGACCTTGAACCATTTTTACAATTTAAAGGTAATTTGGTAAATTATTGGGAATCTACAGCTGGTATTGGAGCAAAATTAGCAAAAGTTGCAATACACATATATGGTGTTTGTATTAGCTCAACATCTGTTAAAAGATTGTGAAGCAGTATGGGTTTTCTTCACACAAATAGGTAATATAAATTAAAGGTATATTTTATATTAATATTTATTTTATTTATTACATAAAAATTTAATTTACAGTATGTTATTTAATATTTTAAAGCAAAAAAATATTAGATATAAATCAGATTTAAAGTAATATACTTTATCGTCATCAAAAAAAAATGCAAAAGAATTAGATACTAAAGTTTAGCATTTACGTATAGTAATACCAATTATTGAAGATGATAATATAAATAATCCTGAATTTAATAATTTAACTAATGATGATTTGTTAGTTAGTGACAATGATAATGGTGAAAATGAAAGTAATAATTTGACTTTAAATGACCTATCTGAACCTTATATTGAAGAACAAGAACAAGAATTAGTGTGTAATTTTGGCAGTGCAAATGTACGTGCTTGCACATGACTGGTGATTTTCCGCATATACTACCTTTTTAAAGTGTGTGCAATTCTGCATTGCACACAATTTTGCACATCCCATACAGTTGTACACAACTGCGCACAATTTTGCACTATGAGATTATCATTTTTAATCTTATAAATCTATCCAATTTTATTCATCTTCATATGATTTTTTTTTTATTTTAAATAATTGAATTACATTTTTTATTTCAAAATAAGATTATGGATAAATTTTTGGGACTTAATGAAACATAATCAGAAACTCCTAGTGATATAAATGGTTCGGAAATTCCTGGTGGTCCATTAAAAACAAAAAAAAAAAATAAAGATAAAAGTACTCCAGCAGTTAAAAAACCAAAACTGCTACTGCTCCAAAAAAAAAATAGCATACCATATATGGTGATTGGTTAAAATATCATAATATTAATGGGAAAGTTTTGATGTTTTATACTTGGTATGATAAAGCAGGTTATACTAATCAATTAGCTAAAGGATGTGGTACTTACAAAAAAGACTTAGTTGATAGACATGTTAAGAATCAAGAACATACATTTTTGGAAAAGGCGAGAAAACCAATCAGCTAAATATAATGCAAAGTTTATTTTATCATGTAACTAATGATAAAGAAAAAACAAACAATGTTTATATTTTTCAGCTAAAAACCATCTTTCGCTTAATCTTTATCCTGATTTATGTAATTTAGTGTTAAATTACAATAATTTAAAAAATACTACACCATCACTTCTTCAATTTCCACCACTTTCTTCGTTAAACTAACCTGTTAATACTTCTCCATATGGATCATATAATAATCCAAAATATGCTGAAAATTTGAAAAAGCAATTTTTTATGTTATAGAAAAAGCAGTGATCGATGAAATTAAAGTTTCTGAGCAATAGAGTATTTTAATTGATAAATCAACAACAATAACTAATAAAAAACACTTAGTACTTGTCTCAAAACATAAAGCAAATAATGTGCTGATATTATGTTATTTAGGTTTAATAGAATTTGATGATTGTAGTGCTAATAATATTACAACACAAATAAAAAGTTTTTTAACCAAAAAAGATTTATAAATTAATAATATTGCTCATTTTGGAAGTGATGATGCTTCTGTTATAACAGATTAGTTAAAATAGAAATAATTTAATTATAGTTAAATGTATTGATTACTTTTTTTTATTAGAAAAAATCAATGGTGTAATGGTACAATTAAAGAAGGAAAATCCATTCATAACTTCTGTTCATTATATTTCTCATAGATTTCATTTAGCTGGCTAAGATGCAGTGAAAGAAGTGGTATATTTTAAAGAATATGAAGCTATTTGCAAACAACTATATAAATATTTTAGTGGATCATACAAACAAATGCAAAATCTGAAGCTTATGCAATATATTAATAAAGATCCACAACTTACTATATTGAATATTATTAGTACCTGATGGTTATCTATGTCAAATATTGTACATAATCTCCATTAAGTTATTTTTTCTGTTATTGATGCTTTTAATGATGATACAATTAATGCAGAAAATCCTAAAGATAAAATTCAGGCTATTTAATTAATTAATAATATTGACCCAAAATTTATTATATCAATAATATTTTTAGCAGATTTAATGTATATTTTATCAAAGATAATCAAAATATTTTAACATGATTATATAGATCTTTTAGAATTGAAATATTCTTTAGAAATAACAATTTCAGCTATAAAAACACAATTTATTGGAATTGAAGAAGTTTCTCCAATATATGTAATAATTTTATATAAATATATGGTAGAAAAAAATATTGATCCTATAAATTTACCTTCCTTTATTTTAAAATTTGCTGAAGCAATTATTAATGCTCTAAAAAATCGATTTTTGGATTCAGAAATTTATAATGCACTAAGAATTTTTGATCCCAAATTTCTACCTCAAAGAAAAAGTGATATTGCATATTATGGTGATAGTGAAATTAAAATTTTAGCAGAATATTTTGGAAATGATCATTTTTCAACTACAGGTGAAAAATATTTTGCATATTTTAATGAAATAGAATTAAATCGAGAATGGGGATCGTTAAGCAAATAATGAAATCAATCCATGATTTTGATTTTGTTAAGGGATAGGAGCATATTTGAAATATGAAACTCATTTTATTAGTAATTATCTGTTAATTTCTAAGCTTGTTAAACTAGCCTTAATAATTCCTCTTTTTAATACCCATGTTGAATGGGTATTTTCTCATTACAAATTAACAAAGTCTAAATTAAGAAATCAGATGAATTATGACATGCTGAATATATATTTAATAATTTTTGCAAATGGAACTGATGATTTTCATAATTTTGAATGGAATAACCCATATAATTACTGGATAAATCAATATGTTTAGCGAGCTAATGAATAGAATATTCATAACTTTGAACATTTTTATAATTTTTTTTACGAATTTTATAATTTTTATTCATAATTCATTAATATATAATTAATATAATATTCAATTAATAAAGAACATTCAATTTTGTAAGAAAATTAAAGTATTGTATAACTACAATTATTACATTGTACTTCTTTTTTAAAAAACTTAGTAACTAAATTTACATAATATGGAGATAAAATTTATTTACGCACCATTAAAATTTATTCATGTATCATTTTGTAATATTTGCGTACTACCCATTACAATTTCTGCACATAATCCTACTATATAGTGTGCGCTATCCGCACACATGTTTAAGCTTGAAAATCATACATTAACAAGAATGAAATATATTTGTTAAAGAGTGGATTGAAGCTATTAAACGTGAAAATACATTTGATCATTTTGAAGATGAAATACTTTTAGGTGGTAAAATGGATAATGACTTTAATTTTGAAGAAAAAACAATTCATCCTGCAGACGATCTGACAGTAAAATGGCTGTTAAAATCTTTGTTCATTTCTAATTTAGGATTTTCTGCTTATTTACAAAAAAATCAGATTTATTCAGCATTTTAAAAATTAATTTGTATTGTATGTTTTATCTTTACAGTATTTATAACGGTAAAAATTAAATCATGTGATCATATATCGTTATGATCAAGTCATATAAATCCTTCAAAGTTAAAATGACTATATGACTAATGACTTAGTTATCAAGTCATTTAGGTTACATTCGGTCATATGCTAACACTGAACTGTATAGCTTATTTCAAATTATCTGGTTTAAAAATATTGATTTTGACAATATTTTGGTATTACACTTGTATTAATAATTTATTAATCTTTACAAAAAAATTATTTAATATTTAATTGATTTTTGATACTTGTTTGACTTTTTGGATCACTTAAATGGATATTTCTTTGTTCAAAAGATAAACAAGAAATAAACCTTTATTAAAGAAAAAAAATTTAAGAAAAAACAACTTTTAAAGAGGGTTTGAAGTGTATATATATATATATTACTTACTTTTTTGAATACATTATAGTTAAAAATAAGATAGATAGATTCTTAAAAGTGGTTTGTTATAAAAAATTTATATGATTAATATGGTTATGTAAAAACATTTTCATATAATATATAGTATATAGGGAACTCTTTTCAACAATCTGCTGAACAATAATTTTGCATAAAAAAATTTTTTTTTTCATTAAATATATCGGGTAGTTCGTCAAAACTAACAATACAAGAACGTTTGAGTTATCTTTTGTATACTTGCAGACCCAAACTGCTCGAAGGCTTTAAAGAAACTGAATGGCAAGATCTTTTAGCTGCAACCTACCTCATTATTGACTCTATCTTTTCGACAAAGATAGCACCTTATATTCAACACTTTAACTGTAAAGACTGATGTCTTTTATACAAAACAGTTAAAAAAGATATTAAAGAATGAATATGGAGTGACCTTGGAAGACTACAAAAAGACGGCTGACCCTACTGGGCTTGATAATACTATTATCAAAACCATCATCTATAATACCATTATAGAGGTTTTTCTCTTTGCCTATGCTGGAAATATTGATAACATCATGATGGATAAATGTAATCAGAATCATCCTGATAGCGATAATGACCCTGAATTTGGAAAGCTTGCTACATCTACCCCTGATGCTGATTTCAGTATGGTTACTGCAGACAGCAATGAGCACCAATTAAATATCAACATGACTTCTGTTAACAAAGATGATTTGTTTGTACCTGTGATATTTAAATCAAAAAGGAAATGTGAGAGAAGAAAAGTTAAGGTGCAAGTTGCAGCTGTAATTATACAACAACATCAACAACATACTGTATTACTGGACAAATTAACTGCATCTTCCTTCACTATATTACGTGTTAAAAATACCTCAAAATCTACACCTGATACACTTATGGTTGAGACCAAACTTGACGATAATTAAGACTGTCTTCAAAAAAGGTTTTAAGACAGTCAAGACTTCTAAACAAGACACAAACTATGTAATTACTGGATACAAACTGGCAGGTCCTAATATTATGAATATTTACAATATTATCATTTACAACATTCCAACTGCTTGGATATTGCAGTATCTTCTCCAACAACTTTCAGTATGGAGATTTACTATCTCAATCAGCTATAAAACACAAAAAAAGTACTCTATAGTACGAGTTAAAATTGAGATGTTCGCTATTACACACTAAGCCTTTGATAGCAACACATGGGTTGCACTTCTGGGAAACTACTATATGCGCTAGTTTTCTGCTTCGTGAAATTTGAAAGAACAAAAATGGAGAGATCTCTTTCAAGCGGCCATTTATGATGTTTCAGCATTAATGACCCATGATTCCTTATAAGTTGACGGCAATGTCCACCCTTTTCTTTGGGAATCTAATATTAAATCATATAAGCTAGTTAAGCTTCTGGATAGCAAAACCAAATTGATCATTTTTCTCAAATCGTAGGATAACTTAAACTCCATTATTAGAAAAAAGATCAAGTAGATAGATCAGGATCTAAAATGGGCTCGCATGCTGCTCTGACATCACTTTTTGGCAAGAGGAAATCAAATACAAACTCTTTCTTCACAATTTCTTATCAACTGAAGAAGAATCTGAAGATTGTAGTTTCTGGATTAAACACTATACCTCTTAATCCAAAAACTTTGAGCAAAAAGTTGCACGTGAATTTGAAAGATAACAAAAAGAAATCTAAAACTTTTCCAGCTTCCAAACACAAATCTTCTGAGTTGAAATATAGCAAACGGACTTTGTACATAGAAATTAAGGCTTTAAAGAAGACGCTCAAAAAGCTTATCCAGGATTGATTTGCTCTCACCACCAGCCATTTCTTTGGCTTCCTGTGGATTTATAGTAAACAGTTGTGAATTAGCAATTCTTGGGATGGATCTTTGTTTTTTTTCTTTTGCTTTTTAGTTTTATTTTCTTTATTTGTATTTTCTTTAATTATTTTTTAGATAGAATTTTTTCTTTTTGTATTTCATTCTGTTCATAACACAGCTTGTCTTTAGCAATTCTTAGACTACAAGGCGATTTCACTAAGAGCATTTAGGTTTACTCTGTGGTCACTTGTATAGATAAATAGAAGTGAGACAATGCATACATGAGGTCTCTTATGAGATGACAAGTGGTTTATTGGAGTAGAGAGCTTTTAAAGGTCTACATTTAACTCATCATGGACTTACTAATTTCAATAAATGCGTTGCTTTTACCCTAAAAAAAAAAAATTATACAGTATATAAATTTGGCATTACTACCAGTATGACATCTATGACATCAATTTAATATTGCTTGAATTTTCAGAATTTTAGCAAAATAAAATGTATTTAATATACTTGATTTTAATTGTAAAATTTAACTAGTCAGTAAAACTTATTTGATATTAATAATTTATATGAGATGTGGTATGCATAAATTTAAATCCTAAAAATATATATTATATATTTACTAAGAAAATGGAAACAAATCTGTTTATTTACACAGTATCTCTTTTTATGCAAATCATCAGTGTTACAAAAAAATAATCAAAAGAGGGGCTAATATGTAAGAAGAATTGCATGGATTATCACAACATCATCTGTTACATTTTCTAATTTTATTATTATGTTGAATTAAAATTACAAACTTATTAAAGTAAATAATACCGATAAATACAGTATAAGATATAAATGAATTAAATAAAGAACATAAACTCTAAGTTTTAATTACAATAAACCCTTTATCATTTTACCATATTACCTTTTCTTATTAAATCTTTTAGTAGAATTTTGTAATGTTTTTTATAATATTACTGTAATAATGTCATCTTAATTCTTATAATTACATTTACAAATTTGTAAACAAACCATGGTAGTGTCTCTAGCATATTTAAATAAATAATCAATAATTAATGAATATTATATATTCTATATACTGTATAGTGTATACCTCTACTTTCTCCAATATTGGGCCCACTTATGTATAGTTTCAATAACCTGCGGAAATAATGCACTAACTGAATCATTAATTAAATTTTGGAAATATTTAATGGCTTCTTCCTCCGTCAGATCCAATCTAAATTTCTCTTGGACCTAAAAGTAATATGATTAAATAAATAAAATAAATATAACAAATATAAATATTCTTTTGTATTACCTTCCAAACAGCCTTATCAGGTTCAATTTTAATGTCAGGTATATTCGCATAAACCATTAAAGCAAATAAATTAAGAATCAAATTTGCACTTTTCCTGAGGATGTTAAAAGCAATATAACAATAACTTTTGAATCGTTGATAATGAATGGAATTTGCACCACCCATTGCTTCAACCATTTCTTTACAAAGTTTCATTGGTGGAGGAAAAGGTTTTGGATCTCTTCCTAAAATAAATCCAAAATCAACATGGAACAAATTTCCTGTATTCACGATATAAAAAAAAACGTGAGTAATTATTGTTACATAATATTGATAAGAACTATAATTTATTTACCTTCAGGTGAAAGTAGCAAATTGTCCAAATGCCGATCACCCACTCCCAATAAATATGTAATGACACAGTATCCGGCTATAATAAAAGAAATTAACAATTTAGAAAGAATGAATACATAAAAATGAATTTATAATTATCTATACACTACCACAACTCTTAACATAAGTATCCATCACTGCGGGACTAACTCCATAAGTTCCTACAGCTTTTTCTTCTGGGTGATGTGCTTTTAAAAACATCAAAAGACTACCATTATATTCGCTCAATACGTCTGCTAATGAGGATGATGGGATGAATTGCATTAAGCCGTGATCTGCGCCCGTAGCGAGGACCTTATATGGTGTCAATTTTAAATCTAAATTCTCTACTCGCAACAGCTTATCCATAAGTGTAATGATTTGAATGACAAGTTGGTCCTGACGAAGGTCATCTCCGGTTTTGAAAATTACCTAATATCAATATACGATATACCGATAAGTACAAGATAAAAATGGGTTGATCAAGGTTATATTACTTACAGGATACTCGCCACCATCGGCCAAGGAGAAAGTTAACCGTAATGGAAACAAGTTACTCTTGAAAACAGTTGTTTTTTCTAATAAATTACGTTTATATTAAAAAAAACCCAACTCAATTAAAAATTGTGAATGAATTGATACGATTTCTTTACCGGGAATAATTCCAGTTACTTCAATACGTGCATCAAGGGGCAATGGTAAAGGAGGGAATTGTAGGAGCCCATTTTTAGGATCTGATATTATAGCTCTCAATCTTTCAATCTGGGAAAAATGATAAATTTAATTACTTCATTATGAGAAATTATAGTTTATTAAGTTACCTTTTTCGGTCTTATATCTTTCATGGTACGAATTTCTTTGGAAAGAGAAGATAAATTATGAACTAATTCTCCTTGTCTACGAAGAATTTCTCTTCGTTGATCTCCAGAGGGGATCTAAAAAAAAAAAAGTTAAAATTAAAATTGAAATAAAATCATTTAAATATTAATAATCAAATCTTATACATTTTATACCTTCGTCATGGCTGTCATGAACCAATAATCAACTTTACCATACATTTTGCTAACAGCTTTATTTCCATCCTCACATTCAACCATAAGATACCTAATATT
Organism: Rhizophagus sp. LPA8_4_AMF; assembly: GCA_021464525.1. Lineage (NCBI taxonomy): Eukaryota > Fungi > Glomeromycota > Glomeromycetes > Glomerales > Glomeraceae > Rhizophagus > Rhizophagus sp. LPA8_4_AMF. The sequence goes on from JADRCO010000740.1 coordinate 10,757, forward strand.
TGAAGCGTAATTAGTTTATAAGTCATAACAAGTTTAATAAATTAATATTATGACCAACCAATGAAAATTATTTCCAAGTATCGGATTCTTAATAGCTCTTTCAATCAAAAATTCTGCCAAACTTGATGAACTGGACTTATCACTTATATTTTCGAATTTCAAAGCTTGTACAAGTTGCAAAAGATACAATAATAGTTCCTAAAATGAAGTTATTATAAATTAGCAAAATTTAAACAAGAAATGAAAACTATATTAACGTACTTCATCATCAGCCTTCTTCAATTGACTAACAGCATATCCACGAACTGATCTGTCCTCAAAATTAGCTCCTAGCAATTCAAGAGCATCATCCAAATCAATATCAACCCATTTAGGCAGCAACTCAACAGCCTGCTTAGCTTCTGTTAAATCCGACCATTCAACACATTTCAAAAACTTTGTAAGTGCCTAAAATATAAATCATTAATGAAAACATAAATCATTAATATTTAAAAGAAAAAAAACATAAAATTGTAAAATATAAATATATTGATAGTTAATTTTAATTTACCTTCTTATCACGCGTAAGATAAAATCTGAAATTCCAGAGTAAATCCTTTTCTTTTTCTGTCAAAGTTTTTGTGGGAGGATATTTCAAAATTCCCTTTTATAAATAAATAAATAAATTTAAATTTGTCAAATTATTTATTTATAAAATAATTTACTTTATACTCACATTAAGTTCATCACGTGTCTTAGCGTCCGGTTTTAAATCTCGGTCAAGTGGTCCGTTTCGATGACTTCTCACCAAACGCCTATGTTTTCCTTCAACCGGATTTTCTCTATTAATTTCTGGATCTACAATTAAAACCATATTTGACTCAGATGACGAAGTCAATAATGCAGGCTGTGATTGTCCATTTACCGGAGGGGTTGGAGCTACAGGCAAAGGATATTCCTATAAAATATTTTTGTTTTTTAATAAATAATTTCTATTAGTTGAAGATAGTATATTACATACCGGCTCGCTAAATACTATTGGAAAATCATCGAATTTGGGTAAATCTATATATAAATATAATTTCTTTGACTTTGAAGATTCTTCCTATTTAAATCGGAAAATGCATATTAACACATAATATAATAATCACAAACATAAACATTTCTAAAGTTTTTACTTTGTGAATTTTCTCAATTTGCCGGAATGCAAGATTATCCAACCAATCAAGTCTAGTCATATCATTTCTATCATATCTCTTAACAAGCTATAAACATTTAAGTAAAAAATAACAAAATTAATAAATGTAAATTCAAAATCCTAATAAATTAAATATTCTTGCTTACTTTCTCTAACCGATCCATTTCATCCACTTCACCGATCTTACTTGGTGTAGTTGTATGATCCCGACCATCAGCTTCAACATCAGGCCACAGATATAATTTGTGCTTTCCTTTTCTCAGTTTACTATGTATAGAGCAACCAACTTAGGACCAATATAATTTAATTAATTAATGAAGAAATTATTATTTTACTTATGCTTTCCGAAAAGTCGAAATGTAGTTCCACCTACAGGAACAGTTTTACGTGGTCCATAAATGTCCCATACTGTGAATGTAAGCTGAGCAGTAATGGGTAAATCACAAAATTTTATAGGAATTGTAAGCCATTCATTCCAACTGCCTTTCCCACAAAATTATTAAAAATGTTAATATTATTAGGAATAACAATAACAAAGCAGGTGACTTTGAGTTAAATACCAACAGCCAATGATTTTTGAATGATTTATACGAAGTTCGAATTGGTATGGTCAATTGTTTATTGTCTGCATATAATTGGCAAGTTACATATAAATCAGAAAAATCGCTAAAAGAATAAAATAAAAGAATTAAATCAATATCTTATTTACTTCAAGAATTAAACAAATTGTAAAACATACCTAGTCTGCACGCCAGTAAACTTCAAAGTAGGATCATCAAGTAATGTTGTAAATGGTTTCTTTTCTCTGATTCCTTCAAGGACTGAACTAAAATTGTAATATTCGAAAATGAGCCAATTTAACCCGCATATAAGCAAAGTTATAATTTGCATTACTTACATTCGGACAGTTAAAGGAATATTTAAATCTTTGGTTAAACAGAATGAGTACGAAAAATCTTTAGGTTGAGTTGATTCGTAATCCATCCTTTCAGTTATGTTAAATATTCAACAGAGAGAGTGAGGATAAGAAATAATGATTTATGATTTACCGAAATCATTTTTGTCTCGAATTTTGATTGGATAAGCCTAATCGAATGGCGCAGCATAACTGTAGGTACTATTATTGTTATTATTGTGCTTGATTCGTACTTTGCATAACTTAACTATGAAGTAAGTTCGCGACTGAAATAATTATTTTTTCTTTCATAAATTGTTTAATTTTTCACATTTCCATTTTATAGTGTAACTAAGGAAATTCATCGAATAAATGTTGGAGAAATAGACCGAAACATTTCTACTTCGGCTTCCTGGCATGCACAGTATAAAGACTCACCTTATATTTTTATCGGAAATATACCTTATGATTTGACAGAGGGAGATATAATTACTCTTTTTTCTCAGTAAGGCCAAGGCTTTTAAATATCTAGTTAGTTTATTATAACAATAATATTTAATTACTTGATAAACCTTTTAATGGTACCTTTATAGATATGGAGAAGTTCTCGATCTTCAATTAGTTCGAAATAAACAAACTGGCGAATCTAAAGGCTTTGCTTTTTTAAGGTATGAAGATCAAAGAAGTACGATTTTAGCTGTTGATAACTTAAATAATTTTACGGTAAGTTTGTATGTTTAAATTAATTGCATTATCAAGCTTTTATACAAATGGTCTCTGACTATTCTTTTCGAGCAGGGCCTATCAAATTTCCCCTTTACATAAATACCATGAAGTTTAATAAATAGTAATATATGTGGGTAACATTAATAATTTTTTTTTTTTTTTTTAATTATCATAGCTTCTTGGTCGTACCCTACGAGTTGATCATGCAAGTGCTGAGACGAAAGATGGAGAAAAGAGAACTGGAATGAATGCTGCTCCTCCCTTTAGAGGTGGCTATTGTTTTTTTTATACTTTTTACCATTTAAAAAATTAGTTTATTTAACCTTGATGTTTTTTCCAGGTGATGATGAATCTATATCTGGGACGGATACCGAAGATTCGGAAAATTTCGAGGACAAAGTTGATCCAGATGATCCGATGAGAGAATATATTATCAAGAAATTAAAGAAAGAAAAAAAGAAGGCTAAAAAAAAGGCTAAAAAAGAAAAGAAAAGAAATAAAAGAAATAAAGATGAAGAAATAGGTGAAGAAAGAGAGGTTACAAAGAAAAGATCGCGATCACGAAGTAATGAGCGAGATCTTGAACAGAATAAGCGTTCTGAAAGTTATATTCGGAATAAGTCACGTTCACGTTCTAGATCAGGTGGGTATGATGTTCGGAGACATGAATATGGCCGTGATGAGCGTGCTAAAGATGGAACAACACGGGATAGGTCGCGTTCAAGATCTAAAAGTCGGTATGACCGTGGTCATGATCTAGAACGAAATTATGATAAAGAAAAAGTAGATAATAAAGATTTTAGAGGAAGAGCTTCACAATCAGATGTTGCAAGATCAGGAAGAGTCACAAGAAGGTCACGTTCTAGATCAAAGGAAAGATATTATTCAGGGAGAAGTCATAGACAAAGACATGGTCGGTTACCCTCTCCTTCGCATCGTTATGATCGTCATGGTCGGTATGATCGGTATGATAATGGTAGAAATTATCGACGGAGTAGAAGTAGAAGCGTTGATAGAGACAGGAGAAGAAGTGAAAGATATTAGTGAGGAAAAAAAGAATATAAATGATTATATCTTTTTAATGAGATGAAAAGATTATCTAACGAAATTTAGAACTTTGATTTTATTCGAATTGTAGTGTTATTACTAATTTCAATCCACTTAGTAAAATTACAATGAATTTGTAATATAACGTGTACATTTAAAATTTTCATAAAATTTGTAAGCATAATTTACTGCATACCGTAGCGATAGTGACAAATTAGTTAAGGTTAAATTCCATAGTTTATTTTCTTTAAAATTTAATTACATGTTGTATTTTGCTTTATGGTGGTAATAGTTATAAATAATGTGATAATAATACAATAAAGATAGTATGATACCATAAATATAATATTTAAATTACAGTAAAAGGAAAAAAAAAAATCTATTTTATATATTTTTTGGATAGTTGTATCGTACAAAAAGTATAAAATTACAAATGTGATAATGCGTGTTGCAAAGAATGAAAATATGTATGATATGTATATATGAATTAAATGCAAATCTATTGTTTTAACTATTTATAAAACTTCAAAAGTTTCATTTTTTAATATTTCTTTTATTTAGAATTTTCGGGTTGATTATTTTTTCCTTTCTTTTCGGATTCTTTTCTTCTTTCTTGTTGAAGTTGATTAATAGCATCTTGAATATCTTGTTCAGAAATTACACCACCGAAATAAGTAGAAAGAGAATCGGGGACATAAAAATCCTCATTGAAAAAATCGTTTTTTGAATCTTCGGTAGAAGTGTTTAAGGTTTTAAGAGTGTCATAGATGAGAGTTTTGGTATCAGTTGAAGACATTTTTAAAAGATGAATTTAGAGATGAAGAATTTGTTTGTTTGTAGAGTTGAGAATAATATGAATTTTACTTGATATTGTTGAATTGTTGAATGGGAAAAAAGCGTAAAAGCGGGGCTATTTGTACTTGAAAATGAATTTGCGTAACAAAAAAAAATTATTATTATATTCTTTATTCTTGAAATTATTAAACTCTTTATTCTTGAAGCTGTTCGACCCATTTGGGAATTATTATTTGTTCTTTGTTTAAGTTCATTATTCAAAAAAAAAGAAATTAATAATAATAATATTTTTTTGTTTGCAAATCTATAAACCTTATTTAAAAGGATTTTTTTGTTCAAAGAAAACAAATGTGTAACAATTATTGAACGAGAAATAACAGCCTAAAGAAGACGCGAGTTATACCACGCTATTACACAATGCATGTTTCCTTATAGAGTAATAAATACAATTACATTATATTTTTTTTCTTTTTTTCTTTATTATTTCCTCTCTCTCGATATTATGATATTTATAATCTATCTTTGTTTTAAATGTTAATGGGATTTACTAATTCGTTTTCAAAGCTCCTTGTTTAAATCTTTTTAATTTTAAGCGTGCATTAATTTGCATTACTCGCATGTAACCTTTATTACAACGACTAACGGTTAACGGTATCGATGGTAATAAATCATACAGATTTATTTATAATTTCCTTGTTTAGTTATTATTAATTTCATGTTCTTTGTCTCCGAATAATATCACGTGACTATGATTATTATCACGTGATTCGTTAATCTTGGAAACGGAAATTTCAAGTATAACTAATTGTTAATTTAAAAGTAAATATTATATTAATAGTGATGATTTTATGCAGTCACATTTAATAAATGAATAAATTATGTGATATTGCATAATTCAATAAAATATCACTTATTATACAGCCAAATAGGATCATGCTGTTTTTGGCATACTGATATTTTTTTAGATTAAGGTACACTACTTCTTTGATCTTTTTGATGCATTACATCATCATCATTTATACTAAATTTTTATGGGTAAAATACTATATGTTAACTGAATATCTTATTGAGTTTATTTATTTTATTTATATAAAGCAATTGAACTATAATTTTGAACACCTGCATAATAACACAGTTATTGGATGTTAAAATATCATCTGAATTGTTTCACAGTTCAGCAATATTCTAACATCCTATTAATAATATATAATTAGCATTTTTCTATTTCTATATGCATTATAAGCTCAGTAAATATGAACTTTTTCAGTTACACATCTATACATAAAGTTGAAATTAGATTAATTTAAACCCTCAAAATGGTTGAAATGATTGAAATTAATTCAATTTTAGCCTCCCAACAGTTGAAATGGTTGAATAGATGTTGAATAATCATCTACAATTATTAAATTTTAATAATAAAAATATCTTAAGAATATCTCAGCATCTAATGATCAGAATCAGATATTTTATAGTTCATTTAAAAGTTTTAACTGAGACAAATTGAATGGCAGTAAGATCGTATTTATAGCATCTATATTGACCATTCTACTTTTAGTTTCTTACTTTAAAGATTAAGCTATTTTGCTTATAATCTTGGTATATAGTAATCAAATTCCAATGATTTTGATACTATTCAATTCGTCTTATTAAGAGGATTCAAATGATATATGTTTCATTTCTGTAATATTAATATTAAATATTAGTGCCATACATATTTATCCGTTTTTGCTGGTAAAACATAAACTTTATTGTAATAACTAAAACAGAAAATGTTTGTTCTTTGGGGTTTCAATGACCTTTGAAAGTGATATTCCAAAGAAAACAAAATTTTAACAAGACTAAAAAGTATGTTATTTTGCTGGTAACTACTATATACCTAAAAAATAAAAAAGCTAGGAACCATCAGTAATTTTTTTGAGTTACGAATCCTAAAGAAATCCATAAATTGCCATAGATTCCTTAAGGATCTGAAATTTTATGAATTTTTTAAAAATTCTTTAACAAAATTTAAGGATTTTTTAAGATTCTATAAATTATTAAATTCATAAGAGTTCCTAATAAAAAAAATTTTTTATTTAAATGTTTTATAATTTTACTTTTTAAAGTTCGTGTAAAATGATCTACAAGTTTGTATTACAAAGCTTTAATTGTTCTCTTCATCCTTTACACATAATTTTCTTCATTTCACATATTTTTCCTTACTTCACATGTTCTCTTAGGTTTGATACGAAATCCTAAAACTTGAAATTCTGAAGGTACATTATCCTGACACTCTAAATCCTGAAACGTCAAAATCTAAATTGTTATAATCCTGATATTTCATAAATCTGACACTTCATAATCCTGAAATTGAAAATACCGAAATGAACATCTTGAAATTCATTAATAAAAGAAAGAAAATCAGTATTATAGGGGTATCAGGATTATAAAATTCAGAATTATAATAATTTGGGATTTTGACATTTTAGGATTCAGACAAGTCAGAATTTTGACATTTCAGGATTTAGAGTGATAGGATAATGTATTTTCAGGATTTTGAGTTTCAGGATTTTGGACAGATCCCATTCTCTTCCCTTTTATATGTTTTCTTCTTCTTTTACATATTCTTTCGTTATTTTCTTTGATTTTTTTTCCTTCCTTTTTTCAATTTAATTTTGAAATTTTTTAAATATTGAATTGTCCAAGTAATTATTACAATCTTATAACCAGAAAAATTTTCCAAGAAAATATATTATTTTATTAGACGTGGCATTTCAGTAGTATTTTTTTTCTTTATTTTTCTTTGTCTATTAATGAACATTACTAATTGTTTGTCTTTTCTTTTTTTAGGAAACTTTTGAGTCTCTAGATATAGAAACGTAATGAGTAAAAAAAGTTGAGTTTTTTTTTATTTAATGAATATTTCTAATTGTTCATTTTCTTCTTTTTAGGTGTTTTTAAACGTAAGATTGCTGGTAAGTAAAAAAAAGTAAATTTTATTTTTTTTTATAATAACAAACATTATTAACCGTTCATTTTATTTTTTTAGGTGATTTTCAAATATTTCTGAATGTAAAATACCATTAAGTAAGAAAAAAAAGTTTTTTTCTTCTTTTTGTTTATATTAACAAACATCACTAATTGTTCGTTTAATTTTTTTATTTAGGCGAATTTCAAATCTTTCTGAACGTGAAATACCTGCAGGTAAGAAAAAAATTTTTTCTTTTGCTTATATATTATTAACGAACATTACTAACTACAAAAATTTTTTTTTAATTTATTTTTTTTATCAAAATATTTTACTAATATTTTGATTTACTCTTTTTAGATGAGTTTTGATCAAATTTAATATTTTTATTCTCTTTTTTTTATTTTTGTTAATTCTTTTATTCTTTTCATTACTCATTTTATTTTTTTAGATATGAGACAATCAGAGTTAATTTTTCTTAAAATCTTTTAAATAGAAATGCTATTTTATTTCTTTTATTCTGTTAATTATTCATTTAGAAATATTTAATCAACTTTTTAAAAATCTATTTCTCTTATTTACTTTAATATTGAAGAGTGTGAAATAAATTCAATTAATCAATACTCTATATTAATTATAGCTTTTATGTCTTTTACATTATTAATAAAGTTTATCTAATTACAAAATTATAAAGCTACATTAAATGACATACTCCAACAAAATAAATTTATATCCTTTTTTTAAACAAATAAAAAAATATAAAATTTGTTTATGGATAAAATTGATTTGTGACGCATACTGTAATAGATAATCATTGTTAGAAAGTCATATCTAAAAACAAATCAAAAATTTAACAAATTTACCATTTATAAAGACATAGCCCTACAAGATGTTCTTGCATAGCAAAAAACCATATTTAAAAGAAAAAACAAAATTAGTAATAAAAAATAAAGAAACAGATGAAAATAAAATAAAAAGAAAATAAAAACACCAAAGATTCAACCAAAACTTACCATTTATAAAGATTCAGCTCTACAAACGCCCTTGTCATAATAAAAAGTTATATCTAAGAGAAAAATAAATGAAATAAATGAGAAAAAAAAATAAAAAAAAACAGATAACTGAAAGTAAAAAAAAGGAAACAAAGACTTGTCCAAAACTTACCATTTACGAAACTCAACCTTACAAAACATCCTTGCTGTTGTACCTAAAAGAGAAAAATGAAATTAGCAATGAAAAAGAAAAAAAAAAACAAAAATGAATAAAAAAAAAAAAATAAACACTAAAGAGCAATAGCTAAAAAAATAAATAGCATTTTATATAATCATTGATTATAATTGTAAAACATAACTAGCCAATCAAATTTAATTAATATTAATAAATCATGTGAGATGCGTATATGTGTGAATGCGCACAAATTTTAAATACATATTTTAATTATATTTAAAAATTATTATAAAAATAATTTAAAAAAATAATATTTTTAGCTAAAAAAAGATGATATGTGATATAAAATGACTGAAGGATTAATCAATCAATAAAAAGTTTATAATTATCTAAAGTTAGATAAATAAATAAAAGGAGCTGAAAAGCCAACTTAAGATTACACAAACTGATCAATAATAACCAGAACTATTGCTATAATAAATTGATTATACAAGCAAGTTTAAAATTAACTTTTTTCAATTTTTTAATATGTATTATTAAAATATAAAAAGTAGCACAGTAATTTAGGTAGATCAATTTTATAGATCAATTTCAACGATCTCATTTTTTCATTTTTTAATTTCTTTAATTTCTTTAATTTATATATTTTATTTTATTTATTTATTTTATTTATTATTTTTATTTATTTTATTTTTTTATTATTTTCATTTTTACTTTTATTATAAATAGTATTGAAATTTTACTTAGATTAGGAAGTTAGATTGTAAGAGTATAAGATCATTAATTGTATTGTCAAGTAGTATTCAAGTTATATAAAAGAGTATTATTTCTAGTAATGTAATTCAAGATAACTTAATTTTACTAATAAGGGATTAACTATATTTTTTGTTGTATATAAAAATCTACATTATTTTTAATAAAAACCTAATTTCTTTAACTGAACATGCATCCAACATATAAAATTATTTTACATGATTATTCACAAATCTCTTCCATATTGTTGAACTCTAGTTAAACTGTTAAAGTATTAAAGTTTCAGTCCTTTAATTGCTAACAAGCTAATAGTATACTAAATAAAAAAGTAGCTGATAAAGTTATAATTATATGTTAGCACTATATAAGCAAAGCTTTTTTATCAAAATTAAACCACTAGTTAGGAGAGTAGGTTAGGAGAGTAACACTTATTACGTAATTATTAAAGGGAGAGAGTAAAATAATCAAAATCTTACATTAAACTTAATAAAATCATATATTTATAATATAATAATTTAATTAGCTGTTAAATCTGACAAGAGGAGGAGTGGGTAAGTTTATATTAAACTAAATATTATGTAATATGTGTCACTGCTGCTATAAATGCTACCCAATCCAAAATAATTTGAAATTATATCAGCTCAAATGTACAAATTCAAATTAATTTACAGATTATATATATAAAATTTTGTAATTTGTACATTTAGTTAGAATTTGAGATTATAGTAACTAAAATGTACAAATTAATTTGGGATTCACCTAAAGTATTTTGGACGGCATTTATAGTTACTGCCCTTACTTTATTCTTAATTTTATATGTTTTATTACTTTATATTAGAAAATTAGAATTATACTTTAGAAAACTATGCAAATTTAGATGATAAATTCTCTTTGAAGGATCCTGAAAACTTATATTTAATGCTACCAGCGTGTAGATTGGGTAAAATTAGTTTAACAAAATTGCTGAGATTAGGGCAGTGACAGATATTACCTAATATCACTTTATTAGAAGGTCTTACCCCCCCTCTAGGTAAGATTTTTTTTAACCAATAATATTTAAATATCTATGTATTATTAATTTTAACCAATAAGAATGCTTATTTATATGTCACGTAAGATTTTGGTTAACTCCGCCCCCTAAAATATTACCTAATATCTGTCACTTTCCTTACTGGTTAAATTATAGGTAAAGTTAATAATAATGTTCTGAAGATCATACTAAAAAAGGAAATGTCACATAAAAATTATGCAGAGTCAGGTGATTTGATTATCTTATATAGCAATAATCTTCATTTTCAGCCAATCAGCTTGTGAGTAAAAAAATGATAAAATTGGCCTAATTTTACCGGAAACATCTAATATAAATTTCTGGAATCCTCTCTCTGATTACGTTTATGACTATTTTTTTACTAACATTTTTTTGCAAAACTATTTTATTTTTCTTTTATTTTTTGTTTTATTTTTTTTAAATAAATACATTTTAAGTTTTAATAATACATTTTTTGTTATGTTTATTTTGTTTTTGTTTTATTTTTTCTATTAACTTTGTTTTAGCAGCTAATTTTAACTTTTGGAAAAGTCTTTGAAAAATCACTTACTTAGAAGACAAGTTTGCGAGCTGAGTAGAAACCTGCTTAACCATATTATTAAGATATTACAACTAAGTAAATTATGAATGAACAAGTAAACTTTTATTAAATTATTTTAACAAATGACATGAAGTGACTTAATGAAACCTTAGATAACAAAGAATTTTTATACTTCCTTAGCAATACCTCAGATTACAGTTCACCCTCGCTATAGTGAATCTCATGAACTGAAGATCAAGATCCACTATAATAAGGAAATTTACTAATCACGTATAGTGAATAAAAATAAGATTTTTGCTATATTAAAAAAATCTTATAGTTACGTGATGTATATTATACAGTAATAATTATAACTAGACATATTAAACAAAGCATACAATAAACATATATTCTTTTGGTTATTTCATAAACCTGCATATAAATACTTACTATTTTAATTAATGGTTATAAAAATCCCTTTTATTAAAATATAATTTTAAAATTAATATTATTAATAAATGTTTATAATATTATTTTAACACCTTTTCTATTTATAATATTATTACTAATAACATTAATACTATCATTAGATTTGGCACATAGATCTTGACAATTTTTATATACGTGATCTAATTAATTATGTAATATTTAAAAGATTTGTTATAGTGAAATTTTCACTATATCAAGAATCATTTTATTAATACTAGTTCTAACATTTAAATTTGAATTATGGGTTACAGAAAATTTATTAAAAAATTCGCTATATCAAAAATTATTATTTATAAAAAAAATTAGTATCTAGACTTTTCTTTACTATAGTGAATTATTCATTATATAAAAATTCACTATAGAGAAGGTAAACTGTATACCAATAGAAGTCTTCAGATGAAAGCCTGCATTTCACTAGGCTGGATGCCTTGACTGTGTTAGGCAACTGGCACGTCCAGTAGGCGTTAAACAATTAACTTAGAGCTGGTATGGTCTGTATGGACAAGAGGCTTAAATTCTTTGGTACCTACCTACCATATTACAAATTAGATTATTGACAAAAATTATACAATATTTTAAATACCTTTATTTGGTTATTTTTTCAAAAATTTCTTCTTTTTTTTTCTTATTGCTGTATTTGGACTTCTCCTATTTTTTGATAAAATACAGCCTAAAGGGAGGATCAGAAACGATAACATTTCATAAAGAGGGGACCAGAGGAGAAGGGTCATCGCATGATGATGTTATACTAATTTTTATTTTAGGTAGACCATATACTGCACTTTTTCGAACTTTATTTTCTCCTATGAAAAAAATTCTTTTCTACTTTATTTTGATTGTTTTTCTTTTTTTTACAATGAAACAAATATACTTTTATGAACAAAAATATTCTAAGAATTACCTTGTTCCAATTGCACAAAATCTATATGAATAATATGTGAATGTTTTTGTATTCTCAGAAATGGTAAAAAATCAAAATGCAACACCAAGCAAGAGGAAACTCCAGCAACATGCACAAAGTAGTTGGCGAGAAGTCAGAACTAAAAATAAGAATAAAATCTATAATATTATTTTTGAACTATTAAAGACTCCTATTCAGTCTCCCCCTTCAATTTTTTTTCACAAAAAAAACACATAGTTGAACCTTTAATATCACTCCCTTCACCATCTAATCCTTCCAATTTTCCTAATGATATTCAATTCTTATTTAACACAATAGCATAGAAAAGATCAGATGTTATTATTAATCAAGTTAAGACTAAATTGTATAAATATAATAATCTATTACAAATGGCTACATTGTTAGTACTTTGTATACAATTTTCTTCAAAAATCAAAAAACTTGAAGGGATTATAACAGTAGAGGAAAGTAAGATTAAACAGTTAAGAGGTAATACAGTAGCTCAAAATCAAGCTTAAAAAAAGAAATAATAAAAAATAGACAAGGAGAATATTGTAAAAATATATGACATACCAGTTCATCTATCATATTTGATAAATAATCCTGATCTTCTGGAAAAAATGCATAGTTACATTGAATTTGATGTTGCAGATCACAAATAATGTAAAAAAGTAATCAAAATACAAACAGTTAAGCATCTTTGCAAAAGAATAGAGGAAAATTATAATATTTATATGTCAAAGTCTTCAGTGTAAAATTATATATAATCTCACTATCCAGAAATAAAGAAGGCAAAATGACATTATCATTCTGTGCAAATATGACTGGTGGCTGTTAGAAGAAATGAAATGAGCGATCATGTAGATGAACATTATTGTTTAGTATCGGTAAGAGTGTAAAATCATTCGCATCAGCTTTTTCACAAAATGTCATTCTGATTTTGCAAAATAATAAGGCTAAGGTCAATTACTTAGTTCTTTTTTTTATTTTAATTAATTGTTTCAGTAATATTGTCATTAGGTTCCATTAGGCATTACTGCAGTTGGAAAAACGTTTAAGGCTATACAAACATTAAATGAACCTGTATCTGTCTCTGATCATGATTTTCTGATGGCATCTAAGCATAAGTTGATACTGTCTGTCTATCTGATAATTAATCTCAGCAATACAAATAAATCTTTATCATCACGATATTAAACCAAGCATTTAGAAACTATTTATTAAATGCTTTAAGAATATTTAATTTAAGTGTTTATTAAACAAGTTTCAACGCAGCTTGTATTCGATAAGCATTATTATTTAATTGCGAATAGGCTAATAATATTATGTATTTAATTTGCATTAGCAATTAGTATAATTAAAGTATTTAAATATAATATATAATAAATAATAATATCTTACGCTGTTTTAATATTATTTTTTTTATTATTTTATTGCTCGATTTTATTATTATAAATTATACATTTTTACTTTACAACTAATTTAATTTCCAATACTTCCAAAGACCCTCCTCCATACCATTTAAAATTAAAAAATCTATGAAATTCCACTGGGTCACCTAAAAAAGAGAAATTGAACCATTAATAAAACCGTTTTATTAAAAAGAAATAAATCAAAGAAAATTACAATACTCACTAAAATCTATGCGTCCAATGATTTGATCACCTAAAAAAAAGAAAGATTAAAACATCAGTGAAAATATTTCATTAAAAGAATTAAAGTAAAAAAAAGATGTTTTTGATTTCTCTTACCGATATTCCATGCCAAAGACTCGACTGACCGTCTAAAAAAAAATTTAAATATAAGAAAACTGTCATTAAAACAAATAACAAATAAAAATAATAGTCCACCTAAATCTAATGCATCCAGATCCGAAGAGCAAACCGTCTAAAAAGGAAGATAATAAAACATTAAAAAATGTTTCAAATGAAAAAAACAAAAAAATTCAAAGTTTTGCAACAGGCGTTACGAAACTTACCATTTCTAATTCTATTACCCAAAAGTTTGAAACTTACAAAAGAAAAGTTAATTGTTAGGTGATGTTTTAATCTTAAAAAAAAAATAAAGTAAAGTTTCACAATACTTGCAAAACTTACCATTTCCATTTCTTGAATTTGAAGGAACCTAAAAAAAGGAAATAAAAAAATAAAAAAGTTAATAAAAGATTCTAATTAAAAAAAAAAAATCAAAAACAAGAAGGTTTGAAACTTACCGAACTCTCCAATTCAAATCAAAAGCCGTGATAGTATACCTATTTATTTGGTAAAGAGTAGCCTATAAAGGAGTCCAAGGAACCTTCTACAAAAGCTGAAAAGGATTCCAAGTGGCTGACCTTTCAAGTGCTGTCCAACGTCAAAAAAATTGAGACGTTATCCGAATTTCAAGCAAAAGAAACCAGATACCTATAAAAAAGAACAATAATTTAAAAACAAAAAAAAATGTTTCTTAGTTTTCAAAACTTACTTCTATGAAATAGAAAAGAAAGAAGTAGAAGTGAAAGGGAAAAGAGAACGAAAGGAAAGGAAATGGGAAAAAGAAAAGTAAGGGAAAGAGGTGAGTAAGATAAAACGTGAGAAAGATAAGAAAGGCAAGCGATAAGTATTTTAAAAAATATGGTGAAAAAGAGTGAAAGACGAAGAAATGAAAAAATGGAAGAAAAGAGTTAAAAAAGAAAAATAAAAAAAAAGAAATAAAAAACAAAATAAAAAAAAGAAAAAAAAACGTAATAAAAAAAATGAAATAAAAAAATTAAAGATAAAAAAAAATAAATAAAAAATAAAAAATAGAAATAAAACGAAACTAACAAAAAAATTAAATTAAAAATAAAAAAATGAAATAGAACGAAAGGAAAAAAAAGGGAAGGGCGAAATAGGTTAAAGAAAAAATGTGAAAAAGAAAAGGGTAAGAGGAGAAGAAAAAGAAGGGTAAATGGGAAAGGGTGAAGAAATATAAAAATTAAATCATTAGAAATAGTGCGCTAAAAAAATAAAAAAAAGAAAACTAAAAAAAAGGTTTAAACCTACCAAAACTTTCAAAGACCTGAAGTCTAATATGTTTCATTAAAAGTATATTTTCACAGAATTTCACATCCAAAGAATTGAGGAGAAAACCATCTAAAGAAAGTAAAAAAGAAATTAGTAATTGTTCTTTGAAAGGTGAAATAAAGAAAATTAAAAAAAAATTATACTCACTAGAATTCCTGTATCCAAAGAACTGAAAGCCACTTAAAAAATAAAAAAACTGAATGTTATTAAAAATCGAATGTTTATAAAAAAATAAACTGAAATTTTATTAAAAAAATAATGATACTTACGTTCAAGAAGATATAATTTCTATAATTTATTTTCTGATTTCTTTCATCCAATAATGGCAACTTTATTAGCAACTTTTAGAAGGAATAATTTATTTGTTAAGTTAACATTCGGTTGTCTAAAAAAAATAATGAAATATTAATAGCTGTTTCGTTAAATAAATATATAAATATATAAAAAAAAATTTATTGATTCTTACCTCATCAGTAGCTACCAAAATTTTTTTTTACCAAAAATTATCATGAGAGAGTGGAAAGGATAAGGGAAAGAAAAAGAATGAGAGAAAGGAAAAAGGGAAACGAAAGAGAGGGAAAGGAAAAAATAAGAAAAAAAAGTAAAAAAAAGTTTTAAAAAAAAGATTATTAGAATTACACAATTAATTAATATATCACGTGATACACGTGATGCTTAATTTGATATAAATAGAGGGCATTTTGGGTGAGTGCTAGGAAAAAGGACCAATTAGACAATGGATTTCATTGTTTATTTGGTCCTTTTTTCCAGCACTCACCTTATTTTTCTGAAATAAATTTTTTTTTTAATTTTTTTTTAATTTAATTAATGGATATCATCATAATATTTACCAAAGCATTTATTAAATATTTATGTGTAGCACTTATTGAATACAAGATGCATTGAAAAATTACTTATAAATGTTGACTTAAAGTATTAAAAAAAATACTTAAAAAATTAAATATTTAATAAATAATAAAATATAATACTATTT
>JADRCO010000741.1:0-27252 GCA_021464525.1 Rhizophagus sp. LPA8_4_AMF
AAACAATCATTTTTTTATTTTACTTAGCTAACTTTGATTTACTGTAATAAGAAAAATGTGTGCAGTTAAATAAATCAATAAAGTAAGCTGCTTGTAAATTAAATGGTTTAAAACTTATTTATTTAAATAATATTAGATATAAATATAGATAATTGAAAAAAGCACAAAAGATAGTATTTAAAAAAAATGAATGAAAATTTTTATACAAAATTTTTCGCTTCAGACTTACAACGATTTCCGTTTTCTAGTAATATAATAATTTAATTGGCTATTAAATCGAATAAAGGTAAGTTTATATTAAACTAAATATGAAGTAATATGTGTTACTACTCTTAGTAAGTTTTATTAAGTTAAAATAAAAAAACATATCAAGAATTATAAAATGTAATTTTACAATTAGATGTTTAGCAATTTCCAATTGGTCTTTTTTAAAAACTGAAATTTTTAACATTAACTAATATCTACAATTCTATTTATATGTTTGGACCAATTATTATTAACAAGCATTACAAATGTATTTACCAAAGCTTGATAATTGTTAAATGTAAACATAAAATTTGATAGAATACCTTGTTTAAAAAATGGAATATATTAAGGTTGTGCTTGAATTATTAATTAAAAAAAATCAAATCAAGCTTTGAATAATAATTTACATAATAAATCCTTAGTGATGTAATATTTATATATATAAAATTAATCAAAGCTGCTTTGGTGAATTGAGAATTGATATCTATTTTTGCAAATATTCTAACATCATTTATTTTATAAGAAGTAAATTAGTTCTTAAATAATTCAACATCATGATAATTTTCATTTAGTATTTGTTTTGTAAGTTTTTTGCTCAGTTAAGAATAACTTTAGAAATTTTGTTGAAGTTCTCAAAAGTTTTATCTGTCAAAACAATCATCTTAGTTCTGAACTATTAAAAGAAAATACTAAAAAATAACATCACCAACTTGTAGATGGTTTATTGAATAATTCCTTTAGCTTCTTTAAAGATAACATTGTTGTCATTATAGAAAATTTGTAGGATAGTATATTTTATTGTTTTTGAGAGAAAGTTTGCTTTGAAAAAAGTTCACCAAATATAGGCATAAGTGTACTAAAATAATTTCTTGTCCCATTTACTAATGCAATATGTAATTTGTTTTATTTCATCTGTTAGATTGTAGGTTATGGCAGTTTAATTCAAATAAAGCTTCTAGTCTGATGACATAGCAAAATATCCAAATATACTTAAGGAAGCACAATGTTATTTAAAACCAAGAAGGGTATTGGACAGCTAAACATCTTTTTGAACAAATTGAATACAAAGCAATTCCTATTTTTGAGACTTTTGTATTCAAATTGTATTGCAGTATGCCCTTGATAATAGCTCCTCTAATTATGCTGTATTTAATAAAAATGCTTTAGTTGCAAGTCGAATGAATTTAAAACCCGGTGATAATTATGCGTGACACCAACTTTGGGCAAAATCAATTGTTACACTCAATGGTATTTCTAGCTACATATCCTGAAAACTTCGAGGTCAGTCCAAGGTAATCAAGCAGGCAATAATGGAACGAGGAAAGTGGCCATCTGAAGAATTAAATTTGTTATGCTTGATATTTGAACTTCGTAGTTGAATTTATAGTTATTATATTGCTATTGCTATAGCTATAGCCATATACAGTATATAAATATATATTATATATAAATAATATTAGAATGTAAAGATTGTAAAGAAAGTATTCAAGATGTTTCAAGGGTTTCTTGTTGTGCTTGTCGGGTAATATCTTTAGAGCCTGATTTCTTGCACAAAAGGAAGCAATTGAAGAATTAATTATAAAGGCTGAACATGAGTGCATTTTTTACCTCGAATTACATTGCGAATTAAACTTTATTGAAAGATATTGGGGAGATTCTAAAAGATATGCACGAGAAAATTTGGAGTGGATTACAAAGAGTTGTAGCTGAAAGTCTTGATTCAGTACCTTTGATTATGATTAGAAAATTTACAAGAAAATGTTGGCATTATACGGATGCATATAGAAAGGGAATCAGTGGAAAATTGGCATTAAAAGTACAGTACAAATCTCAAAAGAATTCAGATGCCATTTTAGAATTAAGGTTCGCGTCTCGAAAAAAAAATTTCTGCATTTGTAACCAATAAGAGTTGATCACGTGATAATGTCATTTAACTTTATTTAATGATGACGTAATTTACTTTACCTTAAAAATTTTTTTGCTTTTGTCTTTCATGTGAAATACGAATTTATTTCTTTCCATAACTTTACACGTTCATAACCATGTCGAAACGTCGTCGTACTGAAGAGGATGAAGAAAAATTGAGTAGTGAAAAAACATCAAATGGCTTAGTACAACCCCAAAGTTCCAGAATACCGTTATTGCCAAAAGAATTAGAACCTAGCATATTTGGAATACAACCAAATAACGATTTTGTTAGAGTTGTTAGTGACTTTTTGTATAAGCACGTTGGAAAGGAAGATGTTGAGGTAATAAAATTAATATTTAAATTATTTAAAATACCTTACTTATTTTTCTTTTATTTTTAGATAGAAGCCAAGCTAGGTATTTTATTGGATAAAACAACTCGTGAACGAATTAGGTTACCAGTTTGTTGTGAGACAGGTAAGCATTCTAACAAAAAATTTCCATCATTCCTTCAAAATTTCTTTTTGGTTGATTTATGTGTTATATTCTGCTTAGTAGTAATAAATCCTTATGAAGACAAGTGGATGATATTTGAGAGTAATATGACTCTTGTAAGCAATTCCAAGATGAATATGGCATACTCAGAATAAGGTTAACCGAAATAATTCTTTATCCTTAATTTAGGAACAACATAAATCTTTTAATGAATTGTTAAACAATCGTTTCATTGAAACAAAATCTCCATCGCACAAGGTATGCTAGATTAATTTTAAAATATTTAAATTAGTTAAAAAAGAATTTAAATATGCTGTAGGGACAACCTGTAGAATACAAACATACATATGAAATAGATAGTTTTTATGACACAAAGGATGGAAGAATTAGAGTAACAAGAGACCGAAAAACTGGAGAGGTATAAATTAATTTATTGTGTCTACTCATTGCTTTAATACATCTAACAATTATTTTTATTAGATTGTTGAAGGTGGCATTGTACAAAAAATTCGTGTTGCAGACTTAAACATTTACTCACCAAACACGAAGTTAGATTATCGTATTTCTGTAAATCGGGAAATTCCAAGTTAGTAATTATTTGAAATAATTTAATTATATAAAGATATAGATTAAATGTTAATACTTTATTCATTTGCAGAAAAAATGCCAGAAGGACAACATAATTTTGAGAGGAATAAGGATAGGTTAAGCTATACTCATCAAATAGTTAAGATTGATTTAACGCAAGTCAAGGTATCTGGTGTAAGTTTTGTTTTATTTGCATAATTTATTTTTGGTTGGAAATAATATCTCATTTATATATATTTATTAAGGGAGGCTCACAGGAATTGACTCACGAGTTAGAAGTAGAATTTATAAATCCTAGGATATTACTCGAAGAAAGGCTCAAAATAGAAAGAACCCAGGAAAATAAATACATAGAGATAGTTGAGCATTTTCTTAATAATATCAGAATGCTGGCCAAAAAAGTCCATTGATAAATTTATAAATGATATTTATTGATTTGCCAAAATAGGTATGTAATGATAATTATATTTATATGTATGTTTTCCTTTGAAGAAATAAAAAAATTTAGAAATTATTTTTATTACGTGAATTGGATGGATTAGCATAATTTAGAAAATGTATAAATTTAAAATTTGTAAAGTTTTGAAAAAGAAATAAAAATTTAAAATTTTATGCATTTTAATGGTATTATAATCTCATTAAATGCCCGATGATTATTAACTTGAATTTTGTACCAACTAATTTGTAGTTATTGGTTTACCATCATGTCTTGCAAGCGGCTGACTGGAATTTGGAAATGCACTATTGTAAAAATGGTTAAGAATTAATACTAACTGTTAATGGCGGTAAGTTTTATAATATTTTTGTTGTTATGTTGTTAATTATTATTTTCTTAATCAAAATATTTATGAATACTTGTAATTTCATGAATTTTAATAGTTATAATAGAAAATTATATGAAACAAAAAATAAACTATATTTTAATATCAAATAATGTTTTTGAAAACTTATTTTTAATCTTTCTTGATAAATATTTTTTGTCATAAAATAAACATAAAGAATAATCTAGATTCCTGAAGGTTTAGTTTAACGTCTTGATAAATGGTAATACGTTCTTCTTTCTGAGTCTAATTTCTTTAAACTAATCAGTACTTTTTCTTTTTTTTCTTCAAATTTTCACTCTCTTTTTTTTTCATTTTTTTCATTTTTTTCATTTGGTTTTGCCTAAGTTTTATCTTTGCTTGGTTTTTTTGGTCAGGATTTCATCGTTTTCTATTGTGCCTTTTTTTTTGGTTTGGTTTTTTATTCTTGATTTATGTTCCTTCGATTTTGGGCTCATTTAGTGCGATTTCGATTTCACTTTTGTTATCTTCATTTCTTTATTTAATTTTACGTGTTTTTTTCCGATTATTTTCGGTTAAAGCTTTATTTTGATTAATTTAATGATTGAAATCAAATTAATTAAAGTTTTTGTAACATATAATTAAATATGTCACATGGAAACTACAGTTAATTTCTTGATGCCGACCAATGCATAACAATATGGATTTCACTTTCATGTGATCATATAAAAATATTCCTTTTGAATTTTGACATTAATTCCATAACGCCGTAACACGTGGGGTGAACACTTATGAAAGCACTAAAGTTTTTTTCTCCAAATAATTTTTTCTTTTTGGAAGGATTTTTATTAAATAATTTTTATTTTTTTTTTCTTCACAATTAATAAATTTGAAGTGAAATTTAAATTAAATGAGGTCGAGTATGGAATGGACTCCAAATACCTCTAATACTTTTAGTTGTTGAAATAACTGGCTTTTTAAACCTTTTTTTTGTAGAAACTCCCGTATTATCACGTATCAATTTCACAATTTCTGCAATTTCGTCAGGATTTTTATTTTTAACACAAATTTGCTTTTGTTTGAGGTTCACTATTATAATCAATATATATATATATATATACGAAATTATATGTGAGAAGATAATTACAAAAAACGTTACAGAGAAAAATAGTTAGGACTAACGATATGTTCCAGTAATGAGAGGATGTTTTGATGGACGAGGTGTTACCACAATTTCTATCTGTGGATTTATCTTTGCAAAAGGAATTAAATGATTTTGAAGATATTTACTAAATATACGAGAATTTATTTGAGAAGAAATTTATTGAACCTTTTTTTTATGAATAAAAGAAACAAATTACTTACATCATTCCATAGCTACTTCCGCTACGTTCACAATAATTGAATTCAATCTTACGACATGAAAAAACAAAAGCGCCAACTCCATTTTTAGCTTTCGGAATTAATGATTTTGTCAGAGTCATTCTAATTTCTAAACTTGAATAAGAATTGAGATTTTTTTCTTATTCGATTTATCGTGACACGAGAAATAAAATCACGTGAAAATTATATAACCATCTGTGTGCAATTATTGAAATCAGACGATTTTTTAAAAAATGATCCGATTTTCTAAACGAAAACTATAAATTGATCTCTCATTTTTCATTTTTCTTTTCTTTTAAAAGAATTATATTTAATCTAAATATATTTAATAAATAAAAATAACATCAAAAATGTTTCATTTGGTTAAAAATATTTTTCCAAAAAACATTAATGTTATAAACAACTCTATACTTTTATCTCGAACGTTAAATACTAAAAATATCGGTGTATTTAGTAAATTTAATAATAATAATAAAATTTATCTTGAAAGAGACCAAAATAAATATTTCTCTTCTATTTCTTCGGTATCTTTTATTGCAGGAGCGAATACTAGTGATATATCAAAAGTAATTAATATATGTATATTATACAAATATAGGTCGAGGCTTAAAATTTTACACCGAATCCAATTCTAAAAGTTTTTTAATATTGTAGGATCATCCATTGTGGAAATTGGGTCATTTAAATCATGTTGCTATAGCAGTACCAAATATTGACAACGCTGTGAATTTTTACAAGAATATTTTAGGCGTTAATCAAGTTAGTGAAGCATTGGTAAGTTCCCAAGATTCATTTTTTTATATACTTAATAACTCAATAAATAAACTTGTTTTATTTTTAATATAGCCACAACCTGAACATGGAGTATATACAGTATTTATTAATTTAGGTAATACAAAAATTGAATTATTACATCCATATGGTGAAAATTCCCCTATAAAAAATTTTTTAGAAAAAAATAAAAATGGTGGTATTCACCATATTTGTATTGAAGTTAATAATATAAGTAATGCTGTCAAAGATTTATTGGATAAAGGTATTAGACCATTGGATCCTGAGCCAAAAATTGGTGCTCATGGTAATCCTGTCGTGTTCTTACATCCAAAAGATTGCGGTGGTGTTTTAGTTGAATTAGAACAAGTTGAATAAATTAATTGTTGTTTATTTAATGTAAAATCTAAACTATATTAATATATTTTATATATAGCTTTATAAATTAACCATTAAATTTAATAAGATATAAAATTCTAATATATATAATCTATTATTTATATATTTATTTTATTTATAATTATTGTTAACTATGAAATAGATCGTATGTATATTATACAATAAATTATAATAAGTAATTAATATAGTATTTGGAGAAATAATTAAATATTTGCTATTGCTTTTGTTTAATCCGAAATATGGATATTAAAATTGTAATTATAATCATGCTTATCGTGTGTGTAATATGTATCTACGTATCAATTATATCCTATACCATTTCAATATTTTCTACCGGTTCTACTTCTCGTTTTCGTTTTTGATAATATTTACGAAATGAATCAATCCAAAATACCGATGATGTCAATAGGACAAGCAAAAATATATCTGAATAAGTTAAAGCCTCTGTTTGAAAAACCGCTTGGAAAAATGGAATATAAATTACACATAATTGTCCGATTAATGAAGCAACAACAGCAAGATTGAACATTGTATTTGAAAATAAGCCCAATTCTAAAATTGATTTTTTCTCTGAACGACAACTTAAAGCATTAAACATGTCAAATAGAACAAAACAAGTAAATGTCTATTATTATTAAAAATATATATATTAATAATGATGATCAAATATAAACTTTGATAATATAAAATAATGGAAATAAAGATTCTTACCATTGTAGTATCACGAGCTGTAACAATACCATCGCGCATTTCATTAACATATATAAATAATGTACCAGCAACCATAACAACTGCTGAAGTTACAACTCTCATAACTAATGCTGTAGTAAGTATAGGTGCATTCTTTTTCCGAGGTGGTTGACGCATTACGTCTTCATCAACAGGTTCAACTCCAAGCGATTGTGCGGGTGGGCCATCCATTAATATATCTATAACAATATATTAGTAAACTTGAATCCCTAAAAGTTAATAAAAAATTTCCAACTTACTAATCCATAAAATTTGCATTGCATTCAAAGGATTTTGTAATCCAGAAATCGTGGACATTGTTATTAGTGTCAATGCTGCAATACTGGTACTCAATTGAAAAGTTAAGAAATTTCGAATATTATAATATATAGATTTCCCTATAAAAAAGAATAAAATATTAGCAATAAACTCTTATACGTATGTACATAAACTAACATATATAATATTACCTTCTTTCACCGCATCTAAAATAGTTGTAAAATCGTCGTTTATCAATATTATATCGGCAGCTTCTCTGGAAACGTCTGTACCACTTTTACCCATTGAAATACCGATATCAGCTATTTTTAAAGCTGGTGCATCATTTACGCCATCACCTGTCATAGCTACAATTGCACCAGTTGACTGTAGTGCTTGAACTATGGCCATTTTATGCTTAGGTGCTGTTCTTGCAAAAACGGAAATGTTACTAATAACATTTCTCAATTGTTCTTTATCCATTGCTTCAATTTCACTTCCAGTAAGGCAACTTAGCCGTGATGAATGATTAACTGGGATTCCCAGTTTCCTTGCTATGGAAAGCGCAGTTTGATCTAAAAAACAAAAGCATTGATTAATCTCTAAAATAGGATCTTATAAATAAGAAAAGAAACATACCAGAATCTCCTGTTATCATAACAACTTTAACACCACCTTCAATTAATTGTTTAATAGCATTTTCAACTCCTATATTATAAATGAGTTAATAATATGTACATAAAATTTAAAGGAAAATACATTATACTAGGTGCAAATACAAACCTTTCCTTGGTGGATCGTACATTGCCACACAACCTACAAAGGTAAGTTCAGTGAGCTCAGATCCATATGCAACACCAAGAACTCGAAGACCATGAGAAGACATTGCATTGACATGACGCATCACTAATTCCTTTGCAGAAGCATCCAACGGTGGCTTATGAGTTTCAGATACATAATAAGTCACACATCTTGATAAAACTGCTTCAATGGACCCTTTGAAGTAAACAGTATCGGTTTGAGATCCTTCAAACTTTCCAGATACCGACATCCATTTCTGATCGGAATTAAAAGGAATTTCGGATGTACGACGAAAATTCTATAGTGTTGTAACAAAGTAATGATTATGAATATTATTATTTTATTCTCTTAATATTAATTTTAAATACCTTTATCTCATCTTCCATATTCATTTTTATTATAACATCAAGCAAAGCAACGTCTGTTGCTTGTCCATATTTCTTTCCATTTTCGTTAATACTAGCATTATTACATACTCCACCTATATTAAAAAATAATATATAATTAATGATTCACCTTTAAATAAATATCCTATCTTAATTATTTTAAATATAATACCAATTTTAAGAACTTCACGCATAGCAGAACTAGTCTTGGTAGGTAAGCCATGTTCCAAATCGAAAGTGGTTTCTTCATCCAAAGTAAATATCCTCGTGACGGTCATCATATTTTCGGTAAGTGTACCGGTTTTATCTACACAAATCACATTGACAGATCCGAGAGTTTCAACAGATGGCAATTTTTTTATAATAGCATTTTTTTTTGCCATTCTTAAAATTCCCAACCCCAAAGTTACCGCAACAACAATCGGAAGGCCTTCGGGAATAGCAGCGACAGCTAAACTTACTATATAATATAACAAGTAAAATCATAAAAAAATTTTCTTTACGAAAAAAAAAGAATATAAATTAAGTAATTACCTCCTATAGTAAACATCTCTAGCCATTCACGCCCTTGGATAATTCCAATAATGACAATAACTATAATTATACCACCGGATAGATAAGATAGCTTTTTCCCAAGTTCATTCATACTTAGTTGAAAAGGTGTCTTTGGTGTTTCGGCCTCTCTAACCATGGAAAATACAACACCAAATTCCGTCTGTGAACCAGTACCAACAACTATACCCTGTCCGTGTCCTATACACAAAATAAATATCTAATATAAATATTTATTTGACTAAATAATTATGTAATAAAAGGAAAATACCATTTTTGACAAGAGTTCCCATGAAAGCTATATTTCTTTGATCCTGTATTGTTATCTTATCATATCCATTATTGACATCAATACTTTCCGTTATTTTTAAACGAGGTTTGGCCTCGCCAGTCAAATTAGATTCATCAATTTCCAAGCTCTCGGCCTAAATGATTAAATTAAATAGTTATTAATAAATATGAAACTACCATTAATATAAATATATATTTTAATTTTTAATTACAGAAGTTATCCGAACGTCGGCGGGAATCCTATCCCCAATACCAAAACGAACCAAATCGCCTGGTACCAAAACAGTTGCTGAAGTAGTTATCCATGAATTATCACTAAAAAAATCATAAATTGTTTTTTTCTTTAAAAAAAAAACTTAATCGGATTAATTAAGCTAGAATAATGTATTTACCGTTTGAGATGACAATAATGAGGAACTAGCTTATTAAGTGCTTCTAAAGATTTCTCTGATCGATACTCCTGTATAAAACCAACTATAAATAAAAGTATTTAGTTTATCAAAATGAATTTAGGAAAATGATCAGTTAAGTACAATACCTGTCGTAACAATTAATACCGCCTAATGTTATAATAAAGTTAAATCGTATACTGGTGTTAATAAAAAAAATGAAGTTAAAACATTTAAAGTAAGAAACATTAATGAAAAACAAAAACTTACTAAAAGCACGGAAAAGGCATCATTACGGTTTCCCATCATTAAGGAAACAGCAGCCGAACCAAGAAGTAATAAAATGAGCGGGTTCTCCACAAATTGTTTTAAGAATTTGATAATAACGGATTCGCCATCTTCGACTTCAAATTCATTATAACCGCAAGTTTTTTGCTTATGAAGAGCTTCTTTTGTTGTAAGTCCAGATTCAGTATCTGTGTGAAGTTCAGAAAGGGTTTTCTCAACTGTGCAACGAGCAAAATATTCTGAAGGAATCGTTGAACCCATTTCAATTTCCATTTGACAGAAAAGAAGATTATATCTTTTTTTCGTAAAAGAATTTTCTCCTGTGGATATTTATAAGATGACAGAGATATCGAGAATCAGAAAATTTACATTTTATCCAATTAAAAAAAAGCAGTAGGAAAATCGGTGGTGTACAAACTGTGGTACAAGTATTTTCTACTTCGAAAGGTTACAGAAATAATTATCAGTTATTGTAAACAATCCTTTTATGGATAAACACAGCATGAATATAAATAAAATCCAACACTCAAGCAATTGCGGCGTAGCTTTTTCAAGCCTCGCTATTGCCACGTATGGTACACGAAAATAAAAATCAAATTTCTGATTCTAATTATGGATAAACTCGTGCAAAAAATATTACTGACCTTTAATTTCTCGGAAAAGTTGCTGAATTTCTTCATCCGGCTTATTATTTCTCGGCGCAAAGATTGGAAGAAATTTATATTGAATTATTAAAATATTACGGGGCTTGTTATTTGAATTATAAAGGCTTATTTGATGTGTTTATGATTGGCTTAGTGACTTATATTCATTAGATGCTTATTGCTTACATCGTTAAGCCATATTTTATGTTTTCGAAAAACAAATTTGAGCGTGAATTCTAGTTGGTTTATACGAAGTACATTAAAATCGCGTGACTGAAGGCGCATGTATAATTGATCGTACAAAATAAATGATTGCTTAAGAAATCGACATTATAACAATATAATTGGTATTACGAAACTTGATGACGCAACAGCAATTTATGAAGTGAAGAAAAATAGATAAACTGGTATAGTTACTAGTATGATCTAATTTACATTCGAAGCTTTCTTTCATAGATTGATCATTATTTATATCTATTTATAATCAATTGTAGCGATATCATCTTTAATAATTAATTTAATCGGCTTTATAGTTTTTTTATACAAAAAAAAATAAAGTTATACAATATGCACGACCTAAATATATAAAAACTGTATAAATGTGTAGTTTTATGTAATATTTTATATTACTAAATCGTACTAATACATAAGATCTCATTTCTGTTATAGTCTTAATCTATTTTGTACAGGTAATTTTAATAACCTAATAAGTCCGCTGATGTATATATCACCCATAATGATAGGTTTAACACAGTGTCTATAAAAATAAAAAAAGGATTAAGGATTAAATAAAAAATGCGGAAAAAACATTAATAATTATTAAGGATACAAAAAGTCATAAATTTGTTCCAATGCTAAAGTACTGTCTCCACATTCTTCCAATTTCATATTTAAAGTTACATCATGTAAATGTTGAATGAAAGTTCGTAAAAACTGTCAACAGATTAATAATTAATTATTGAAAATAAAATTTTACAGTTTCGATTTTTCAATAAAATAGATTATCACTTACCGTTTGAATAAACAAAAAATTATGTTCAAATCTATATATTAATGGTCCAACCAAAGCGCATAAATAAAGTAACTGTATATCTGTCTTAATTCCATTTACCATTAATAATTTAGCTAAAAAATCTTGTACAACTTCAATATTTGAATAATGTAATAAACTATGTATAAATGTTAAGAAACTATTAGCTGCATTAGTTCCAAAATTATGTAAATTAGATCTGTAATCATTAAATATATATGGAAACATTGTTGAAAATGGCTGCTCTGAATTTGATGATAATAATTGTTGTAAAGGATCTATTGATTGAAGATGCGACCTGTTAGAATATGTTCTTGAAAATAAAGGATCACATCCAGACTAAAAAAAAAATTTAAACTTTAGTTAGGAAAAATACATAAAAAAAAATATATATAACTATATATATTATTTTGATATCTTACTATATTACAAGGCTGAGAAAATTCTCCAAGATGTAGATCTGTTTGAATTAATACTAACATCTCATCAAATATTTTATCCACAAATTCTTTTGTAGGTAAGAATGAATACAATAATCCCATAGCATGTAAAACAATGGGTTGTACTGCAGAATTCTTTCTTCCATTCATTAGAATAACCTCTAATGTTGATTTGACGATATCCTGTGAACTAACAGGTGTTGCTAAGACTTCAACACACGCAATATGTAAAGCTCGAACCACCGGATTCGGAATTTCTTGAAAATGGCGTTCTGGAAGTTTTGTGTTCGTCTTAGGAGCACATTTTTGTGGTTCCATATCTGTAAATAATACATTATTTTAGTTCGCATTTTATCGCAGACAAAGTTATAAATAAAAGTAACTCACGGTTGGCCAATTTATGAAAAACTTTTTCAAAATATGAGGAATCAAAAAGCCCCGAGAATAATATTTCGTTAGTCCCATAATTCAATAATTCAGTGGCAAAATCGTACTCATCGAAATCTATTTTTTTTTAAAAAAAAAAAGAATTAATAAAATGGAAAAAAAAAAAAAATTTATGATAAATTAATTACCTAATAACTTTATTAATTTTGAACAAATCGTTGAATCTCGAAGAGTAGGTGCGGGGTAATAATAACACAACAAATCTCTTACAAAGCTTAAAGGTGTTTGATGAAATTTATAAATTTGACCATATTCATCCAATAATCTTGCCAACATTTCCGTTTCACCAAATTCAATTAATCTACCAATTACTAAATCTAATATAGGCAATGACTTTCTTATAGCACTAGTATAATATATTGGCATATTCGTAGAAGTTAATGGTGGATCTAATTTCTTTGCAACAGTTTCATATTCGTCATATCCACCTATTGCATATGCTTCATATTGAAAATATTCGGGATATCTTTCAAGATACTTCATAAGTTTATCATGATGATCATCTTCAGTCCAATATCTATGAATAAATCCCAATGATATAAAATAATTTACTCTCCCTGAATATTCGTCAGATTTAAATAAAAGAAAATCTAATATTTTAAATGCTGTTGCATTCTTTTCTCTCTGTCCTCTTATAAGTGCAAAAATAACATGCTCAAATGCAAGAATTTGATATCTCCATATTAACTCCTCAAGCATTTTATAACACTTAAATAAAAGGAAATTATTAAAGGTTTGAATAAAATCAAATTTACCACATAATTAATTCCTTCTTACCACTTCAATGGAAGGACTACTAGAATCATTATCTATCTTTTCAATAATAAAATCGATCAATACAGTTGTATATGTGGCCATTCTAGAAGGTGGAAACTGTAATAGCACCTTCCTTAAGGCTAAAAAACGATAATATAATTAAGTTAAATCTACTTAAAAAAGAACATTGTAAATTAATACTTAAAACGGGGAAACTTTACTGCTCATCATATCTGGATTTAAACTTTTACTATAGCATCCAATTTTCCACAAGGAACATAGAAATATTGATTGATTTTCTAGTTTAGAATAATATTCCTGTAACGATGCTTCATCTTCCGATGCCAGTTTTTCATCCATAACCAATTTAAATAAGTTTCCTATTGACAAAACTGCATTAATCTGTTTAAATCAATTATAAATCAGACGTATACTCTAAATATTTAGCAAGGTTACAAAATAAAAGAAATTTCATATTTACTTACATCTTTATCAGATACCGAAGGAACTTTCGCTGACTCTTCTTGTTGTAAAAAGAAACTATATAAAGGTTCAGGAAAATAATTTAAAGTTGTAACTGACCATTCTAATGGCTGAACGTATATATTTCGAAGAAGTTCCTGAATGATTTCGAGTTTCATGTTATCAAGTCCTCTAAATTTAATCAATCTAGCCAAAGTAAAAATCATATATCTTGCCAATAATTCCGATTCTGGAAACCAAGTAGGATTGTCCCTTTTCGGATCTTCTATGGATTTTATGAACTTGATATCTGTTTGTATCATCTAAAAATAATAACATTATCAATATTTTAATATAAACTTTAAACAGCTTTTATATGTAAAATTTACCATAATGTGTATAGCAAACATTTCAGCATCACGATAAGTCTGTCGATGATCCAAATAGGATACTGAATGTTTTATATAATGTAAGAGATCAGGAGCTTTAGAGGAATATTTTAAAAATCGGAGAAATCGATGGCAGAATAATTGCAAAATAGTATGTTGCCATCTTAAAGACTGCTCTGGCAATGCTTCTGTCTTTAAATTGTTTTCTGCATGACTTTTTAATAGTTTATCAAATTTTTTGAATTTTTCAAGAATCGTTTTAACCATAAGCTCAAGTCTAGTAAAAATATATTAATGATTAATTATAATTAAACGGGATCAACTTATAATATATAATTAACGATTAACTTACGACCAAGGAGCACTATATACAATTTTGTAAACTACATCTAAAGTGTAAGGTGATACACAGGTTATTTTTTGATCCTCAGCGGGGTAATTGAATGTTATTTTGTCACCAAGCATCATCTTATAAATGAGTTGTTCAAGTCTGAAAAATTTGTTATTCAAAATATAAGATGTTTGGCTTTGATCAGAAAGAATAATAATATAACAATCATAATATAACAATTATAATATAATTTACCTGTGCTTATTGTGTATATTAATAAAATCACATAATTTATAACTAACATTTCCACCTTGTGCGAATTTTGCCTCTGGAAATCCAAGTATACCAACATCCATTAATTTATCAGGAACTGAATGGACATATAAAGTATCAGCAACGGCATTTTGATTAAGTTGACTGATAATAGCAATCTTTATTGTTTCTTGTATTGGCAAATCTTTAAAAAGATCATTCGTTGTGACATTATCTAAAATTCAAGCAACTAATTAAATATTATATAAACATATTATATAAACGGAACCGTAATATACTTACTTTTATATACATTTTGAAAATAGGTTGGTAAACGACGTAGTAATTGATAGTGAGATAAAGCACTGATAAGTTGAGGATATCTGGATTTTAAGTTATTTCTATCCCTTATTGCATGTCCTTGATGACCTATCTTTATAAAGCCAGAAAATAATGTTAAATAGAAGCAATGAAAGTTTAATATTTTTGTCATTAAAACTTACCACACATTGCAAAGATAAATCCCTCAAATAAAAAGCGTCCACTGACATAATTTGTTGGTCATTATATAACTGAATAAGCATACTGAACAACCTTTCATCACTAGCAAGATCCTTGGTAATAATTTCGGTTCCAATCCTTTCAATATCTAAATTTAATTATTAAAATTAAATTAAGTAAATTGCAATCGAAAAGATATATAGAATTATTGGATAAAAATTTACGGAAAAGTTGTAGCAGTAACCAAACTAATGTATTATCCTTGGACAAAATATTTTGCCGACTTATAAAATTTTCTCCGCTTTTAGGGTAAACCATATGATGAAATTCTTGCAAGACTTCCTCATACTTGATGTATCTAAATATCCGAAATCAACTAATTAGCAAATAATTCACAGCATTAATTAAGGTCTTCTTTTACACTTACTCTAAAGCAACTAATCCATATAATTGATCTCCAAGTTCAATAATAAGCTCCCAAAAATCCAAATTTTCAGGAATTAATGTATCTTTTATTTCTTCACTTAAAGAAGATTCTAAATCTTATAATTAAAAATCTTACAATTCAGTTATTTTATTTCAATATAAATAGATAAATAATCATTATACAAACCTCGTCTAAGTTCACTAAAATTTGAATGACTTTGCACTAACTTAATAACATCATGAACTTTAGTAAAAAAAGCTGCACGCATAGGTTCTAATCCAACAGAAGTCAGCTTTACGTCCTTTATCATTGCCTCAACTTCTTCAATGGGAGCACGTTGAAAAAACATGTCTCGAAATTTTGAAAAATGACTTGTTGCTTGACCTTCTTTTGTAAACTGTTCCTATTTATATATACATAATTAATGAGCCGATATATATTAATCGAAGATAATTTTTCTATTTAATAACAACCTACATAATCATATTGAAATAGTTGATAACCTCCTAATTTTGGAAAGTCAATATGTTCATGAGAACGGCTAAATTATGTTAAAAATTCAATATCAGTAATATAATTACAATAATTATATTAATTATTATTATTAATTTTAAGTAAAAACCTGTAATGTGAAACCAAAGGCCATGCAGCATCTATCAAATAAGATAAAATTAGATAACAAAGCAATCAATTCATTGATTAAATTAAAATGTCAAAATACCAGGAGGCATCATTAAGAAGGCAAGACGCCTTCGACGTTGTGATAATTCATTGATAAAATTCTCCAACGTCCAATGAACTTTTATGAATTGTCCTCTTACGGGCGGTCCATATAGTTCTTGTATCTTCAATGAAAAATATCAAATTATGTATTATTATAAGAATAAAACAAATAATATTGCCAAATAAATATCTCACTTGTTCAATAATCTGATAATGTGATACACAACCCACTCCTCCACAATCTTTTCCATTTAGAAGTATATCAATAACTTCCTTTCCTTTTTTTACACAATCAAGTTCTGTTTTTGTAAGATTATCCTTAAGCGATTCAATTTGCTTTAAAATGTTCTTTATGATTTCTGTAGCCAAATACGAAATCTCAATCATTGCATGTGGATATTGTCGAATAATTATAATCATAAAAGACAGGATTCCATTCCATAACTCTTGACAAGAAATGTTAAGTTGCGCTGTAAGGTATTCGAAAATTGCTGGAATGGGAACTGAAAGGGCAGGTTGAAGAACAGATGATGGGTTCGAAATATCACCACCAAGTCCCAATAATAATCCATATGTTGTAGGGGAGTCTGTTATTAAAGCTCCAAATAATGATAAAATGAGACAAATGCGTTGCCACGAAGGCCCAAGTAAACTAACAATATAATTTATAATCTCGCCCTGATTATTGTTATAAATCGTTGGTCATTATTTCTGGCATTATAATATTTCATCATATTAATTATTATTCTTAAATACCGTATTCCCAACGGCCGAAGATGCCCTATAAAACTCTGTAACTAGTTTGGTAATCGTATCAGATTGTTCCAATTCCAGTCCTTCTTCAGGATTTATTGGGTATTTTTTCTCCTTCTTCAGTTTCTTCACTGGTGAATCAAAGATGCTATATATCGGATTATTAATTAATATTTAATAATTTTGTATAAATGAACATATTTCTGAATAAATACCCATTAAATAAACCCTCTAACGGATCTGATTGACTTGATTCCTTGATTAAATAAATAAAAAAAGACTTTCGCGTAAATTTTCATATTTTTTTACAGTACTAAACGTTATTTCTAAATACCCGCTCAGCATTTTTTTCACGAGCCTCAATAGTTTCCGTTAGCAGTAATTTAAAACTATCTACGGGATCCATTAAATTTAGTACATGAAAAAGTAGAAAGGAAATATCAGGTACAGTGCCGGACCCCATGTAATCACACCCTATGTAGTCACACCTCTTTATAAGCACTTATTTAATAATAAAACCTCCCACAAATTATAATTCTGGCCGCATATTATAATTTTTGGCCGAAATTATAAAATCACATAAATATATTTATAAATCGTAATTTCCTTATTAGGAATATTTGTAATTTTGCCCAGCACTATATTCGGCCAGAATTTCAATATTTCTATAATTTCGGCCAGAATTTAATTTCGGCTAAATTTAAAAATCTCTAGAATCCACTTCTATATAATCACATATAATCACCAAACCAAATACTGTATATGATGATGTGATCAGCACGTGTTGATGATCGGCGTAGAAAAATTGATTACGCAGACAACTATGTCGTTCCATAAAAGGAAACAAAGCATTTGCAAAAATTCTTAACTATCTGTCTCTTTTTTTTCGAAGTTATGGCAAATAATATTAACAAGAATGTGCCTCGTGTAGCTGTTGGCGCTTTTTATGGACAGGAAAATTGTGATATCACTTTATCTGTTACTTCAGCTAAAGATACTGGTCACGATTTTATAATACTTCCTATAACTCATTCTAATTATAAACGATTTTTGTTTGACCAAGTTGATAAAGATATTAATGACATGCAAGTTAATGATAACATATTTAACAATGATAAACAACATATGGAAGAATGGAGAAAAGGGCATCCGTTTTTAAAAGATGATTTGATCATAAAGGATAATGGTAATTTATTTATCGAAACTTTTATCAAAATTCAAATTTGCTAATGTATTGCAATTTTAGAACATACCGATTATTTAGTTGGAAAAATTTCAGAATGGATCGACTTAGATTCTTCGAATCATCGAGTTAGAACAAATTCTGAAATAGTAAATTAGTCTATAATGCATTTATGTGTTTATCATTGATTTTTTATTGTAATTAATATTTTATTTTCTATTAAATAGGCTTTAAATCAACAAATATCATGGGTGTCACATTTAGGTTTTACAGCTATTTTAGCACCAACACCAACAAATTCTTTTGTTAATTATGCAAGATGTTTAATTAGAATTCTTGGAAGTTTGACTTACACGCATGTTTGTTCAGAAACTTCTCTTGGAAATATTCTCCTCCTTAAACAAGAAAGACAATTCATTAATTTCATATTTATTTTTTTCTAGGTTTGGATGAGAATACCTTTAGTCAATGAAGAGATGTCCTGCTCTAATGAGATTGAAATGTGGGAACGTTGGAACAAGCTTAGGACGTTTTGCGAGAATCATTCTAAATTGTCTGTTGGTAAGATTTGAACTCATTATCATCACTGTTTCCCCTAAACTTATCTGTTTACTTTGTTTACTACGAATAGCACTGGAATTGCCAGTAGACCTCCCTGATGAAGTTTATCTTGAAAGATGGTTTGCTGAACCCATTAAGGCCGTAATATTGCCCACAAAAATATTTTTAACCAATGCTAAGGGTTATCCTGTATTGAGTAAAAAGCATCAAGCATTTGTTAAAAAATTAATTAAAGTTTGTATTTTGTATTCCAATATTATTTACCTTGTTATGAATATTTCATTTTTGACAAATTGTAAACCATCATCATTAGTATAAGCCAAATTTTGT
This sequence comes from Rhizophagus sp. LPA8_4_AMF, assembly GCA_021464525.1. Taxonomy (NCBI): domain Eukaryota; kingdom Fungi; phylum Glomeromycota; class Glomeromycetes; order Glomerales; family Glomeraceae; genus Rhizophagus; species Rhizophagus sp. LPA8_4_AMF. The sequence continues at coordinate 19,496 of JADRCO010000741.1, forward strand.
TATTTTCGACGACATGACTAATAAACATCAGAGTGGTGGGTTTGCCGCATATCAGGAATATATACGACATTTAAATCGCACAATGCCTGAACCTGATCAAATAGAGCAATTTGCTAGTGGATACCAAGATTTCCTACAATCACCTTTACAGGTAGGTATAAATAATGATTGTATATATATCTTTAATAATAAAAAATACCCGTTGTGAATATTTGATGAGATTATATTATAAAATAATAATATTGCAATTAAAAAAAAAAGATTAATAATTATCATCATTATAATATAGCCATTAATGGAAAATTTAGAATCTTCCACATATGAAATATTCGAAAAAGATCCTGTGAAATATGCACTTTACGAGAAGGTATGAGATTTATGTGTTTTATTTGTAAAAGATTATTCCATCTTTTAACAATTAATACAAAGTATTTTTTTTAATTATAACAAATACAGTTTGTTAACTAATTTTTATCCACAGGCCGTATATCATGCTCTTCTTGATCGTGTTGCGCCTGAATCAAACCAAATAACGTAGGATATTTATATCTCATAAAGTCTTTTATAATTTTATACTAACTTTATAATCTTGTTAGTGTTATTATGGTAGTTGGTGCTGGCCGTGGTCCCCTAGTTACAAGAAGTTTACAAGCGGCTGAGAAAGCAAAGCGAAATGTACGAATATATGCTGTTGAAAAAAATCCAAATGCATTTGTTACGTATGTTTCTATATAATTTATAAGCTTTAGCTGATAATATAGTTTTATTGTTAATTAATTAATTTTCTACCTGAATTTAGATTGCAGAACATGAAATCTCAAGAATGGGGTGATAAGGTGACGATTGTATTTGGTGATATGCGTAAGTGGAAATCTCCTGAAAAGGTAAGACCATTGAATTTTATAATAGTATTGGTTCTTATTAATATTGTACCTTTTAATATTTACTACAATTTTTAGGCCGATATACTTGTCAGTGAACTTCTAGGTTCATTTGGTGATAATGAATTGTCACCAGAATGCTTAGATGGCGCGCAGAAATTCCTAAAATGTAGTTAATTTGTAAAATGATTACCTTTCATTCTTGTAATTAATTATTATATAAGAAATATTTACCAAGAATATTATTTAATTAGCTGATGGGATATCAATTCCGTCTTCCTATTCAACATTTATTTCTCCTCTTTCATCATCGAAGCTTTATAGTGAAGTGTCTGCATATAAAGATCTCACACATTTCGAGACTCCTTACATTGTAATGCTTCAATCTGTTGCTATATTAGCAAAACCTCAAGAAATTTGGAAATTTGAGCATCCAAATAGATTATTAGTAATAGATAATGAAGGTAGGGAGTTCTTAACATAACGTAGACTTTAGATTAATTTTAACTAATAACTATAATTTGAATACAGGAAATCCTATAAATAACTATCACAACACTAGATATTCAAAAATTACTTTTAATGTAGAAAATGGTGGAATATTACATGGCATCGCAGGATATTTTGAATCAGTATTATATAAAAATATCATAATGAGTATTCTTCCAGAAACACATTCTGAAGGAATGTTTAGTTGGTTTCCAATATTTTTTCCTCTAAAGGTATGGCATTAATACGAAATTACATACTTATCCTTTTCAATATTTTAATTATCAATTATAATATTTTGTAGACACCAATTTATTTACCTTCAAATTCAACTATAGATATTCATTTTTGGAGATTATCTAGTTCACAAAAAGTATGGTACGAATGGTGTGTAGATACATCATTTGGATCCTCCGTCATACAAAATGTAGGGGGTAGATCAAGTTGGATTGGACTATAATTGAATTTTCGTTATAATTCAATTAAAGTATCAATTATTAAGTATAAAATAATAAAGGATAATTTAATATTAAAAAATTGTGAAATAAATAAAATAAAGAAATTAGGTTGAATTATTCAATATATTAAAAAAAAAAAAATCTAATTGGTAAATAAATTTATAGAAATTAGTAACCATTTATACAAATATATTATTGGAATTTTTAAATTGGAAAGAATTAAAAATAAAATGCCACTTCTATATAAAGTAAATTTGATTTTTTAGCAGGTTTTTCTTTTATATATATATATTAAAAATTATTAGTATAATATTATTTATAGTAATAAAAAATATAAATTTACTTCAAATCACATAGCTAAAATAGCCATTTAATAATATTTAATAAATTAATCTTAAGAATATATATATTATTTTTTATAAAGATGCTTAATAAAAAAAAAATTAGATAAATGGAAAAAATAATAAAGTTTTTTTTATTTCATTTTTTATTTTACTTTATTAATCTTATTTTATTTACTAATTTCTTATTTTACTATAACTGATGATAATTTAGTAAAAATTATTATACAGTTATATATGGATATTTCATTGATTAAAGTTTATAGCATCAGATAAACTATATACTGTATATTATTTATTATTTTTGTTAGTAGGAGGAGTTATCATTTAGATCCGGATATAATTATTGATATGAGAAAAATGCAAGGTGATCAAAAAACAATTTTTGATATTTTTTGGAACGAAATGGAGGAATTTTTTAATGAAGTATGTATTTTTTTTTTTTTTTACCTCTGTAACTTTTATACTATATATTTGTAATAAATATTACAATATTATAATATTAAAAAAATGGTATGATAATAATGAATATGATATGACCCTTGTTGTATATATGGTATAGGTTTTTTTATCTATACTGTATTGTTATTGATTCTATACAGTATAGTTTTAGGGTTAGGGTTAGGCAAAAAAAGAGTTAGAATTAGGATTAGAATTAGGGTTAGAATAAGGATTAGGGTTAGTATTAGGGTTAGTATTAGGGTTTGGATTAGGGTTAGGATTAGTTAGGATTAGGTTTAGGAATTTGGATTAGGATTTGGGTTAAAAATTATTAGAATTTAAAGTAACTATACAGTATAAATAAAAATTATACTATATAAAAATAAAAAAATTATACTATACATATAACAAAGATTATATTATACTTATTATCTATATACTCTTAAAAAAATGATTTTATTGATTTATATTAAAAATAATACAGTTTACTTGCTTTATAATAAAGTAAGTAGTTTGGCCAATCAGACCTTCATTATAAAAAATTCATTAATATGATGTGAAAATCTAGTATAACTTAGTATATTGCAGTAAATTGTTTAATACTAATAATGCATATCACACAAAATATCTTCATTATATTAAATAAAATTTGATATGAACAAAATTCATTATAATAAAAATCATTTTATATATATTTTATATATACTGATTATAGATTTACTTTGTTAAATAATATACAGCATTTTACTAGTAACCTTTGATATAACAAGTTTTTTTATATGAAAAAATTGGTACAATACTGAAGGTTCACTATATTAAGAAATTCATTAATCAAAATTCATTGTAAAGCAAGTGGATTATATTATAATTATTAAAAATACATATTAAAATAAAATTTGTTAAATTAAATTTATATAGACTATTAATAAACTTTTTTATTATAATTAAGCTATACTATAATATTTTATTATATAATTATATAAATAAATCAATTTTATTAAAATTAATTAAAAAGGTATTATTAATTAATAAGAAATTAATATTAGTGCTAGTAGTAATAATTTGACTTGAAATTATGTAATTTTATTTACTAATTAAATTTTTCTTCAGTTAGGATTGTAACATATATTAGGAAATATTTCAGGAGGTGGGAAGCTAAACAATATTTTACATGATATAAAATCAAGCATTTTTATTAGTTAAAATTAATATTATATATATAATAAAATATTATCAGTTAAAAAAATTTTACCTTATTAAACTAATATTAAGTAATATATATAATTACCCTTAAATAAATTAATTTTAATTAAAAAGTATAAATAATTTATTAAAAAAATTAATATCATTTTACTATAATTAATAAAATAAAATATAATTAATAAATTTTTTTTTTATAATTTTATAATTAAATAAAATAACAAATATATTTAAATATAATATTATTAATAATAAAAATTTATTTTTTATAATTATATTATTTTTATAACCAATATAATATTATATTTATATAATAAATTTAAAAAAATAAGAAATCTCTTAGGTAAAGTAATAAATTTTCTATTAATTTTGTAAAAGTTTTCTAAATATATTAATTGCCAATCTACCACTCAACGGTATAAAATGATTAGCAATCCATAATTAATTTCAACAGAAATTTATAAATTAAATACTATTGCTCCAGAATGGTGTTGATACTAGTTTCAAAATATATCACAGCAATATAAACGCTCTAAAATTTACTAGAAAAAGGTGTTAAACTACTTGGATATGTTTTGAAAAATCAAAATATGCCAAAAAAAATAAAAAAAAACAATAAAAAATTTTTCTTTTTTGAGTTATTTTGTTGTTCTAAGAGAAAAAATATCATATATTTTTTAAAAGTGTAAAAAAACCTTGTAAAAATTGTAAAATTCACAAATGGGGATACCCACAGCAAAAGCTGAAGTTCAAACCAATTACGTGATTTTGAGATTTTGCAATAATCATATGCCTATAGGTCTAACCATTCAGAAAATATATTTTTTTATTTATAATATATTATTAAAATAGGCGTAATTTTAATATTTTTCATCATTTTTTAAAAAAACTTCGTAAAATTTCAATTTTTTTTAAATTATAGTTTAGATTAAATAACATGGAATATGGCATCCATTTTGATAATAATAATGCTAATAATGATATTTTGAACGCTTTAGAAGAATTAAATAATACTTTTTTTATTGAAAATTTAAGTTTTGATGATAAGAAAGATAAAAAAATGCATTGGATAGTTTAGAATATGAAGTTGTTGATGATATTAATGATCTTAAAGAAAATTTTAACAAAATGCACTTAGGTAATTTTGAATTTGTAAAAAATTCTGATAGTTATATCAATGACAAAGTTTATGATAAATTAAAATTAGAAGTAGAAAAATTTTTTAAAAGTGAAAAATGTACATATAGTTCTAATTGTTTTGAAAAAATCAGCTATGAACAATTTCTTGCATGTCGAATAGATTTTAAAAGTTTAAATAAAAATATGAAAGATATGGTTATTAAGGAACAACTTTTAGCCTTTCAACAAGATGAAAATACAAAAAAAGTGATCGCTAATAATAGAAAAGTACTACATTTTAAATATCATTTTAATAATAGTATTCCAGTTTGTCATACTATATATCAGAATCTTATAGGTATTAGACATACATATTTAAATAATGTGATAAAATGCTTTCAAGAATGTGGACTTGAGAAACGCATACACAGTAATACAGGAAAAACCTTCAAAAATATGAACCATGTTGAAATAAATTATAATATAGCATGCAAAATTTATAATTTTTTAAAAAATTATGCAGATATATATGAGTTGCCTTCTTCTAGGCGGAATTTCAGTAAAATATCTATGCCAGTTATTTTTCTTCCAACAAGTTTTAGTTATACATCAGTATATTGTGAATATATTCAAGCTTGTAAAGATGAATATGGAGAAAAAACACACATTTTATCTGAATCAACCTTTCATAATATTTGGAGAGTTTTAATACTATCACTCCAGTTCATGTCACCAAAATTTGACCTATATGAGACATGTAAAACTATGAAATCAGATATTCAATATGCCATAGAACATAAAAAAAAATTAGCAATCACAGAAAACTATTTAGCTCACCTAAATCATGCAAAATAAGAACGCGAATACTATAATGCAAATATTAAGCAGTCGGTTGAAGATAGTAAACGCAATCTTAATAAAGGTGGATTTGAAGTATTATTTAAATCATTTGAAGGTAGTACTCACATTACATTTAATTGGACCCAAAATATACAGATTCCTTACTCACCACAACAAATAGGAGCTTTATTTTTCAGAAGTCCTTGAAAAGTACATTTATTTAAAGTTTGCAATACCAGAAACTTTCCACATGCAAAATAGACTAATTATATGATTGATGAAGCTGAAATACCTGATGATAGTAAACTAGGAAAGGATGTAAATTGCATAATAAATTTGGTTTGGCATGCAATTCAGAAATATAACTGGAAAGAAAAAAAATTAGTTATTACATATAATTACTGTATAGGTCAAAATAAGAATAATTACTTTTTATTTTTTTATTCATAGCTGATTGATCATAGTTTATATGAAGAAATTGAGTTGAATTTTATGATACCTGGACATATCAAATTCATATGTAATAGTTGTTTCAGTTTAATTAAGATTCTTTATCAGAAAAGTAAAGTAAATACCGTAGACGATGTAACTTCTGTTATTAATCGTTCTACTACAGTGCTATTTAAATAGAGAAGGCTTTCAATATTATAACTTTAAAGATTTTTTTCAATTTTTTAAGAAATAATCTAATGTTCTAAAATATCATTACTTTTATTTTACCTTACAACGTCTGAAAGTTGTTTTTTATAAAGATAGAATTGAAGATAATTATAAAGAATCCATAGTTCATACTTGTTCTTATGCTACTAATATTTTACCATCTATAATTAGTCCTAGGCTTCTTTCCTTAAAAAGACAAGAGGAATTATATAAAGAAATTGTCCCTTTTGTTAATTTACCCTTTCACAACATCACTTGTCCTAAACCAAATGAGTTAAACTAAAAATTGTTAAATAAATTTAAAATTTTATAATATAACCAAATAAAATAGGCTTTTTTTTACTCATTTATAGTTCCTAATAGTCTTATTACACTTTTTTTTTATTATTTTTATTACCTTTTCTATACGTTAAATATCAAAATCTTAAAAAAATAGTAATTTATTTGTTTATACTAATTTTATGAAATATACACTAAACTTATTAAGAATATATGATATATAAAATTTTGTAGTTTAAAAATAAAAACATATTGAAAAAAAAGCTAATGGGTTCAACTAAAGTCTTGTAAAATTTCAATATAGGTTATAAAGACTAAATTCAAAAAAATTAATTTTTATCGCAATAATCGTTAAAATCAATTGTATAACTTTAACCTTGATTTTCTTAAAATCCTAAAATATGTGAACTCTGACTTTTGCTATGGACATCTCCAAATAATAACTGTAAAGTTAACTAAAATATAAGCTAAAATGACAAGTTCCTCCAAAGTAAACTTATATTAGCAGATTTAATTCATCGCAATTATAAACATTTTTACTTAGTAAAATACTTTTTATGTAATATTAAATTGATTAACATATACAGGATTTCATATCAGGTGAATTTGCAGATCAATTAAAAAATTTTTTTGATTTTACTTCATGTTAAAACAAAAAGCTTTATATAAAAAACCCGTTTTTAATCCATCAGTCAGTGTATAAAATCTGAAAAAAATTTTATGTGCACATCTTATAAAAAATGTGCACAACCTATGATAAAAAATATAAAATATAAATTTTTTTTATGCACATTAGTACACATTAAATTTAAAAAATTGTGCATATTAAAAAAAATGTGTACATGTGTATATTGTGTACAAAGATTTTATATACTGACCCATCTAACAAAGTTAACAACCTATCTAACTTATGGTAGGTCAATTTATAAGTTATATAAATAATTATAGTAAATAGTTTTTTTTATTTTTTAGCTATTTTTTCTATTTCAATTTTTTTCTTTTCAGTCATTTTTTTCTTAAAAAAATTTTGTTCTAACTTCTTTTTTTTC
>JADRCO010000742.1:0-27246 GCA_021464525.1 Rhizophagus sp. LPA8_4_AMF
TTTCTAGAAATAAAATCCAACGTTCTACCAGCTGAACTAACCAAGCATTATTTGTTTTATGAAGTAATAATTGTTATATTTATACATACATGAATTAGAAAAATTAAAAAAAAGATTGGATCACATGATCACGTGGGTGGCGATGCATCGCTATAGCGATATTTTATATTTTCCTTAAAAATAAATACTAAAAGAGTAAAAACCCTTTATTTTCTTTTTCGTAAATTCAGCAGGTTTTTTTTTTGGATTAATTGTTAGTTCCGAATAGACACCTTCAACGGGATGCAAATTTTTTTGTAAATTCATCTGGATCCACGTCCAGAGCGCAAACCCAGATTATAAAAATGATTTATAATTGAAATTATTTCTTTTTTTTAAAAATAAGTGCAAAATTTAAAAATGCTAGTGATTATTGATTATTAAAATTTATTAAAGTAAATTTTAAAAATAATATTAATGTAACATTTGGATTTTATTTTTTTTAATAACTTTTTTAGTAAATAAATTTAATAAAAAATATACCAATTTTTTTAATAATAAATATGTCAATTTTCTTTAATGAACAAATATGAAAATTTTTTTAATAATGTATATGACATTTTTTTTAATATTTTGATAAATAAATACAAGTAAATAAGTGGATTCTTTAATAATATAAATACAAAAATTTTTTTAATAAATAGGTACTTTAGTAAATGTGAATGCAAAAAAAAAATTTTTAATAAACAAATACGATTATGAAAATTTTTGATAAACAATTCTAAATTTGAATGAAATTTTTTTAATAAATTTAATTTAATAATAAAAAGGAAAAGAAATTTTTAAAATTCATTTACAATTACTGTATAATTTCATTTTTTTTATTGAAAAAGTTGGTTTTAAACCGTCTTGTCATTCTAACAGTTGCAATAAATTATATCTAGTGCCCAAGATAAATTGAGCCACTTCAAATAGAAATCATAATAATATGAATCCATTTGTTTTCTATTTTATTTAATTTATTTTCTTCGTAACGGAAAACGGAGTTTTCAATTAAAGATTCGTCGTGTGGCGTATTTAGCCAGCGATCTACATATTTCATACCAAGAAAGGAAAGGTCTAGACCGGTGCGTTGATCAGGTCAAAATCAGCCTCTCACTTTCTCCGCAGAAAAAAGTCCAGTGGGAAAACATGTAATGTTTATATTTGAAGAATTCTACTAAGTTTTCATAGTTTCGCAATGACTTTTACAGAAGTACAATAAAGATTTCATATTGTTTTGTTGGTTTTATTCGATTTTAATGAATAATGAGTGAAAAAGGCCAGCTGAGAATTTTTTTTTATAATTTAACGATTTTTTATCACATAAATTTTATAATTATTTCTTTTTTCAAATTTGTCTAATTTTAAGAGTTAAAAAATGAATCTATAACGTGAAGTTTCATCAATCCTGACAATAATCATGTAAAGGTGGTTTGGATAGTATATTTATATGTAGTACACGTGTATTATTGAACAAAATTCAAGTGTAATATCTTGAGACACGAATCTGTTCATAAGGTAATTAATTATAAAGCCAGTTTTCGGTTGTAGAATATTTTTTTTATTTTTTATCTTGTTAGCATATACTACTAAGGTTTACATTTTTTTTATTTAGCAATTTAATAATAGAATTATGTTAATTATGTTGCATGGCAAAGCATCAGGATTTCGTTAATTTGATTTCTAAATCAGATTTATAAAATGATGTAAATTTGTAGATCCGGTTAACCGGTTAACAATTATCCGGATACAATGTGGATAATAGGGGATATTATCCGTGCCCGAGCTGTCACCCATACCTAATTACTACGCTTGAAATTCAGTAAACAAACCGTTATTTTAATAATTGGATTCCTACTCTTAATAACGAAACACACTCCGAATGCGCAGTAAAAATTTTATCCGTAATTTCTGTGGATATGATACATTTACGGAAAAATAAGAAAAATAACTAAAAATTTAAGCAACTAGATATTTCATGTTTTGAGGATATAAATTCCGTGAATATGATATTATGATACGTTTACGGAATAACATGGAATAAAAAAACACGGAATAAATTTTTTTTAGGGATGACCGACACATGTGTAAATATGAAATAACCCTTATTTTGTATCATCAAACCAATTATATCATAAAATTATAAAATCGAGAATAAAAAATCTTCATATATATTTATTTCTTCATAAACATAGAAATGTAAAATTATTAATTTAGTAAAAAATTAAACAAATGTTTAATTTCGTTTAATGTACTATAGGCTAAAAAAAAGCGATTTATTTTAACATGTACAGGATCTTCAGACTGCGCCATGTCACTTGTCAAGTGTCTGGTACTGCTATAATCCAGGTACTGTAAAACAGATTAATTAAAATCGATGATTCGTATTCATTTTATTGAATCTGAATTTATCGCCTCGTATAAGACATTGATTGTACTGATTAAAACAAAAAATGCGATCGTTCTCATATTTCGACAATTATGAGTATATACGGTAAATGCCATAGGTCAAAACGGTCTTTAAATATAGTAATTTATCATCTTGAAAATGATAATTCTGACCAGAATTATGTGTTCAAATTCGGGAATAATCGACATGCAGGGATACACACAATAAAATGAAATAAAAATTTTTTTTTTTGATGCACATATTTTTTAAAATATCTCAACATATTTTAAAAGATTACGGTTAGATAGTTAGATAAAACTAGTGTTCCGTATCTCGATTTTTTAAATTTGAACCATATTTATCCGCCAGGATTCATAATTTCATAATTCTTGCTGGAGTGAGTCTCATAATTTCCAATTATTTATTAGTCACATGATTTTCAATTTATTATCGTTTATGTATAAAAAAAAAAAATTTTTTTTTTTGTCATACATTTACAAACTTTATAAGACCGCGACGAATTTTTTCAAAAAAAAACCAATAAAAGCCTCCGAATAATTAATCTTTTACTTTTCATATCGAGTTTTAATGTTTTATTTTATTTTATTTCTTTTTTATTCCTCGCTTAACGTGAGATTCTTAAAATTATAAAAATTTAACTCCACATCTTATTCGAATTTTTTTGTATGAAAAAGAAAATATAAAACTTATCAAACGACCTAATTTTCCAAACCTTCAAAAATATCAATATTCATATTATACTCTTTATATCATTTATTTTTTTCTTGTTTCGCTTAGCGCGATACATACATTTCGGCGTTACTTTTATTTTTATTTTTATTTTTTTCAAGAAAAAATTCTTTTGCAACTTCTATTTTTGCAGTCTCTCAATTTTTTTACCCGCAAAGAAGTTATTTTATATTTCATAAGTTTCTTTTTAAGCAAATACGAATATATTTTACATTCGTCTATATAAGAAAACCAATTTTTAACACAGTACAATGTCTTCTACCGCAGCATCACTCAATTTTGATCTGGTAAACCAATCAACAATAAAAGTTCAACCTATACAAAAGTTTAGTTTATTTTATCAACCACCAAATGATGATAATTTTTATCACGCAACTATTAAACCGACTTTACAACATTCGGAAAATTTGGAGGATGATTACGATTATGAGTTCTTTTATGATGCTAGTTATCATGTTACGTGTAAGCTATTTCCACGCTCTTTGATTATTGAGATATTGAATAAAGAAATTTATGGAATTGATTTCGATGTAAATAACCTGAATTGTAAACATACACTAACTTTGAATCAAAAGATTAATCTCGATCAAAGTTTAAAACAAGTACTTCCTTTTTTACAAGGAAAAGTTTTGAAAAGGTTCGTGTCTTAAAATTCTAAACTTTATTTTTATTTTATTTATTTTATTTGAAGCTTGATTGACAGCATTTATCTATTCATTATTATATATTAGCGACTTCAAGAATGCTCCAATAGATCAAATCCTAACTCCACAACAAGCTTTGCAACCGAACGAAATTAGATTGTTTTATCAACCACCAAACGACATTAACATTTATAATGTTAATTGTAAAATTACTTTACAAGATTATCATCAAAATGATGATGACAATTACGATTTTGAATTCTTTTACCCGACTTCAAATGATATAAGACATGTTACATGTAAATTTTTACCGCCTTCTTTGATTATAAGTATATTAAACAAGAAAATTTATGGAATTGATTTTGATGTGAACGACTTGAAACGCAAACATAAATTAACTACACAAAAAAAATTAAATCTCGAGCTAAATTTGACGAAATTATTTCTTTACATTCCTGGAAATATTGAAAGCAATACGACAAACGGTTTCAATAATTGATAATCAAAACTTCGATAATTCCCATGCCCCACGATGATCACAAATAAAGATACCACTAAATTAAATTAGATTTGATTTTTTTTTTCAAACTTATTTGTAACCACAAAAATTTAGAAGTTATTTAAAAATTTTAAAAATTTATTTATATTATTTTGAGAAAAATACTTAAACACATATTAAGGTTTACACAGTATTTACAAATTATCTGTTTATTAACTTATCAATAGAAATTTAGTTAATGTGTTATAAAAAAAAGAATAAAATATTTTGAGAAATAGTTTTCTTGGTTAAAAATTTGTTAAAATTACAATACTATATGAAAATTTCGTTTAAATAATTTAGTGTAACTAATTGAGAAAGTTTAATGAAACTGAATTTTTTATTTTTTACAATATTTAGAATTTAGATATGAAACACGTTAATTTTATACTTGACCATCACGTCATTTTTCATTTATTCGTGTTTGCAAAATCACGGTGATTATGACTCAGGGAAATTACTCAGAGAAATCTTTATATGGGCAAATGCAGGAGAAGTTACATTAAGTTTCATGTAACATGAAGATGCTATCTAAAATTGGATAAATTCAATGAATTTGAATGAAATCCTTGTGTCCCAAAATAAGTAGTATTTGAAAGCTTGTTTCATATTTTAGAATTGTAAGTGCGACTTCTCCTTTTTCAAATTCATTGAGTTTTATCTATTTTAGGTAGCATCTTCTGTCACACTTTCCTCAAAAAATTTGTGCAAATAATACAAATAACATTCTCCTGCGTCAATCTTTCATTAAGTTACTTAATTTAGATTTTACGTGCGACTTCCCCTTTTTACTTCCTTTTTAGATAAACATCACGGGATAGTAATTTACTGCGGGTTGAGCAAAACCTAGACCCAAATATGATTCGTTCAAAAATAATCATAATCAGCCACACATTTCGTGTAACATTACAAAAAAATTTTTTTTGACTACCTTAATATACTTTTGTACACAACTAATATATAGGTAGTTAAAGAGTCTAACAAACCAAATAAAATTAAAGTGTCAGTTTAATCTTTAAAACACAAAACTTTGCTTATTTAATTAATGCCAAAATCAATGACAGGACTAACGATTACATTCTATTAAACGTTATTAAATGCTATATTGTATTAGCACTGAAATTTTTACTAAGAGAACGCGTTCTAGTGTTATTGCATAAAAATTCACAACTTCACAACTATTTGAACTAGCCACATGAAAATTAATATACAATTATTTCAATACTTGATGACTTTTAAGATTTCTTTAACTAAGGCATTCAAGTTACACCTTGAAAGTAAAAAAGACAAAAACGCGTCTTAATATTATTAAAACTACCCGTAATTTCAAGCTAGACTTGCAAGAATTAATATGCAAATATTCCATACCTATGAACAACTTTTCTTAGATATTTTTTCGCCTGTTTAGTTTGATCAAAGTGATAAAATTATATTGTGAGATCTCTACAATACAAAATGGTGTTTGTTACGAGATAACTTATGAAATATCCACAACTTTATGGCATCATTTTATGCTTGAAGTTCTGTTAAAAATACTTAACTTTATTAATTATTTTAGTAACAAAACGTTTTAAAAAATATAGCATAAAGGGAAGGAAAAAATTTATTATCGTTAATTATATAGCTAAATAATTAATATGGCTGAAACCATGATGAACCAATCAAATTTGGGTCTAAGTACCTGCGGTTTTCTCGTGATTGCAGCACATGATAGCAATGAAGAAGGTAATCGGCGCCAAAAACGTGATTTGTAGTTTTAGTTGACGTTAAAAAAAATGCAGATCATATAATTAATTAATTCTAACTAGAAAGCATAAAAAAAAATCCTTTTGTAATAAACGAGATTTTTTTTTTTTATTTACAATTTTATAAGTAAACAACCTTTATTAAAATACTATAAATAAAAATTTTTTTATGCCCGCATTATCTAGAATACTATAAAGAAAAAAAATTTTTTTTTATATGTACAGAATGATTACTTTTTGAATATAAAAAGTCATTCAACAAAAATAATATGAAAATCGAATATAAAATCGCACCTCAACCATTTTACAACGGCTCTAAAACCAATCCAAAAGAACCTTTAAAAAATCAATATTTTACTGTAATCGATAGGAGAATTTTAACTAGTGGTAGTAGTGGAATAATAACATACTCTAGTTCTACTTGACGCCGCAAATAATAGACGTAGACGATGTTGCAAGTATAGCCCTACAAAACATATTTTACAAGTTTTTCTATTCTCTATTTTGCCAAATATAAAAAAGCTTGGGTGCATTATTGTTATTAATATGAATCGTTTAGTATATATATGATATTTATTTTATTTTAATTTTTTTTACATCGAAAAATAACCATCAATACATTAAACGGTCAAATTAAAATATTATAGATTGATTCTTGAAACTATTGAAACTAGGTTAATAAATAATATTTAATCAAATTTAAATAATATTTACAATTAATTTCTTTATTATAAGAATAATAAAAAAGAAAAAAAATAAATAATAAATAAATAAATTATTATCGTATGTGATACCGTATACATCAGAAATTAAGCACCCTTTTTTTGACCGTAATTCCGGCCAGGAACGGCATAATGTAGGCCAAAATTTTCATAATTCTGGCCAGGGGTGCTTATTTTCGGGGGGGGGGTGCTTAATTTCTGATGTATACGGTATTTTTTTTTACAAAGTTTTTTTTAATATAAAAAAAAAATTTCTTTTTTAGGTTTTAGCTAGGGGTGTGGGGGGATATGTTTTGAATGTTACACAAACTGATCAGAACTGTCCTTATTAATAAATTACTATGTATTAATAGTAAAACGTAATGTTACCCCATGTTTAAAGTGAAATATCACCCAATAATCAATATAATCATGAAAAAAAAATGATAAATCGGGAATGTCACAATGCGAAACTATAGGAATATATGATTTTTTTCAAAGTATCGAGTTTGTATCTTTAAAAAATTTGAATCGGCTATTTAAAATACCTCAAAATCATATAAATTTTTATTAAACACTTAAAAATAATACATAATAAAAGAAGAAAACACTATTTTAAAGAGTTTATTCAAAAAATATTTATAACTTATTATTTGAAATCTCAAAACAAGCAAAGAGAGATTCTAACATTCTATTGACAAAATAGAAAAAACATATAAAACTAAGAAATAAGCAACCAGTAATCCAATTTTAATAAAAAAACTTCGCCTATATAGAACTAATATGAATAAACCTTAGCTTTGACATCGGCTGCTTTCTTTTGCGTGTGTGTTGAAAAAAATAAAAAAAAGCGATGTTTTAATAGTATTTTTTTGTTGTGTAACCAATTTATGAGAGGGACAGTTCTTTCGGTTATGATCAGCCTGTGTAACATTTGAGTTGGACCCCCCACAGGCCCACACCCCTAGGTTTTAGCATATGGATATTTATTTATTCATTCATACTTCATTTTTACCAAAAAAAAAAAATTTTTTTTTTTCTTTATCATAAAAACTAATACTGTCGAATTCAACGGTATGGGGGATAATCACTAATTAAATTGTTAACCGTTACCGCCTATTTTATGTCACATAGGAGTACGTTAATTAACCGTTACATTTAAAAGCTTAATATTATTGGCTTAAATTTGGAAGTCATGTGACTAAATTCTTTATTTTAATTGGCTAATTCATAATTAATAAAATTTAATTATCTGAGTTTAAAAATTTTAGACGGAGATCATCTCCGTCTAAAATTTTTAAACTCAGATCAGTGTATAAAATCTTTGTGCACAATGTGCACGTGTACACATTTTTTTTTAAGGTGCACAATTTTTATAATTTTTAAATGACACAGGTCTACAAGATTTTAAAGCTTAAAAATTGATTTTAAATTTAGTTTAATAAGAAAAATAAAAAATTTTGAACGCTTAACGCTCGCCACAAAAAAAAAAATAAAGGAATATAAAATAACCACCTAAACTTCTCTCAAAAATATACTTTTAAAATATTTTAATAATTCTTCTCAAGTAAACCTATAAAAGCCCATAAAAGAAAAAAAAGGAGATCTAAAGACAAAAAAGAAAAAAAAAAGAAATAGAAAACTAGCCAAAAGTATAAAAAAAATCTCTGATAGCAAGTAGCAACTATTCATACAACTCACAAACTGACATACCTTAAGTCGGATGGAGTTTGACTATGTCTGATGGGAATAAAACTGGGAGTTTTTTTTTAAAAATTATTTTTATTGACAGGTTTGAAAAAAATTTTTAATTGATCTATGATAAGTTTAATATTATTACGCAAAAGGACCAAAGTGCGAGCGCCCATATGATATATAATTATTAATTTTTATTAGGGGAAATGGAGGAGGAAGAGGTGGTGGTCGTGATGATAATGATAGTAATGATGGAGGTGACGGCGACACAATTCTTTTGTTCTCTTATAGTAATATATAAGAGCATATAACAATATTTTAGTTACACTGGAGAAAACGATCATACGAGTTTTGAAATTATTATTGGTGACCAAAAGTTAATCATAATGCTGGCAAGAACTAGATTTTGGCTCGCATTATAATTTTTATGTACCGATATTTTGTTATACCGAAAAAAAGTTTGACTGTATTCCCATTCACAAATGATCTAATCTGGACTGGAGACTTCGGTAAGTGGAAATTTGTTATTTTTTTCTTATTTAATTTTCTTTTAACGAAACTGCTACTAATATTTTATTTTTTTCTTTTGTAAACGGCTGGATCTTTGGAAAGATTTCAGTTTGCTAGGACCTTTGGTAAGTTTTCAATATGAAATGAAAACTTCTTTAAAATGGGTTTTAACATTTTTTTTTTCTTAATTCTATAAATACTGGGCTAGTGGTAACGAAAAATTTAACGGGAAGAAGAAAAATCAGAATTAATAAGATGTAACCATGGGCCATTGTATAAAAAATTATGAGGTCCATTGAATCCAAAATTGTAATTGTGATGGTGGGCTCGGAGGAGGGTTATATGGGGAATAATATATAAAAAAGCAAAGGATTTGTAATATTTGATTATTAATTCCGTTTTGGTGTTTGCTATAATTTGGGAACGAGTTTTTATTGATATTGTTGTCCATTTTCTTAAATAAATCACAATGAGATTTCTACACTTATTTGTATACGTCATCCAATAAATTATAAAGAAAGGCAACATAATTTGTAGGCAATGTGGAATACGTGAGATATGAATTTCAAATATATGGTACAACCGTACAAGTCTAAACTGTCGGTGAGAAAGTTCTTGTTAATAAAATTTGTTCATGTTTGATAAAAATATTTTTGTGTAAGTATGTGGACAAGTCCAAAGATGGTGATTCGAGTCTAATATTTGTTGATGAAAACACATAATAGCGTTCAGTATCAGTATAGGAAAGTAATCATGTAAGTTGGCATATCATATCACATGATATATTATTATTAATGACTGCTAACTTCTAAATTTTAAAAATTTTTTTAACGAAACTCCTTTCCTCCTTACCCCTCTTTCATTCTTCTCTTTTATCTATCTTGTTCTTACAATATCCTTATCTGGTTTATTCAGGTTGGATGAATTTCTTTTTAATACTCTTATTCGAAAAAAACAAAAAAAGAGTGCTTACTTTCGGGGGTGCTTATATTCAGGACTTTATGATATATAAAATTTGTGTACGCAGTAACATATAAATAAAAAATTGGCCATATATTTCAATACATAAAAATTTGTGCTGTGTAAAATATATATAAAAAAAATTATATGCCATCGAACATTTTAGTATCTGTTTAACCGAAATTTGTCAAACGGATATGATCTGTACGGATCACCAGTTTGGACCACTAGAAATCATAATACAAGAAAAAATAAACACAGAAAAAGAAGACTTTAAAAGATAAATTTCGCTCTTGAGATTTTATCGAATGCATCAAAATGGCAAACTCAAAATTTATATTTGTACTTATAATTTTCTTAAAAATATTTTATCTTCGTTACATTCTTTATAATATAGAAGTTATTATAGTTGAAATTGCTACAAACGAAAGAATTTATTAAAAAAAAATATTTTTGAATATTAAAAATTTAAAATTCAAAATCGCGAATTGAAACAGCATAGTAATTTATTTACGTTATGATATTATACAGTAGTCCAGATATAGCAAAATATTCTGTAGAAATGTGTTGGCATGTCGTGCACTTAAAATTCGATTTTTAAGTCAGTAACATAATTTCACTGTTCGTTGTAACTAGTAAGTTGAAATCGTCTGTGGTCATTTTCATTCCACTCACGCATCAAACGCGCAATATTTCCTGTGACAAGAATATCTTTTTACTAGATTTTGGTATTGTGACTTGGAAAATTTAGTTCTATAAAAAACCAAAAATGAATAATAAACAAATATAATCCGTCCAAGGCCGCCAAATTCATTCTTTATGATGAAAAAATGTCTCCTCTTGGATCTGAAACACAGCGGCTTAATATGCCTAATCTTTGTAAAATGGTGAGAAGTATCTGGAAGGAAGAAGGATATCCCTTAAGACGTAAAAAATAGATATGACGCTCTAGCGGTGCAGCCGTGCAGGTCCAATGATCTCACACGTTAAACGCTAACAATCATTCTAATAATTTATTAAAAATCATTAACCATATTTGGATATTTTTGAAAGGAGAAATTAAATATAAATATCAGGGATTTTTTTTTTTCAAAAAATAAAAATTTTCAAAGACTCGCAAATTCTATATTACTATCATACATCCCTATATGATCTTTGAAAGTTAACAAACTGAATAATTTTTTTACGTATCAAAAAATAAAAATGAGAGAGATTATAATATTTTTCAAATTTCAAAAAAAGAACTCTGAATTAATAATATAAAAATAGTTATCAAATTTATCGAATTAATCAATTTAATCCAAAATAGTCATTAAACAAACAGATGTTGCGTAACGGGATTGATCACTGTAAATAAAAAAGCTATCGGGGAAGTCCGAAATAGATTACCGATTTTGGATATTTGTACAAAAAAAATTATTATTCGAACCAATTTTACTTAACAGTTAAGCAGATAAACAGGAATTATCTAGTGAGTCTCACGTGCCCTCACTATAATCCCTCACTATATTATAGCAGTATTGAAATGTCTAATATAACAATTATTAATTCGAACCGTATTTTGGTGAGATTTCTATAGATAATTACTTAATTAAAAAAAACCTGTCGGATTAAGTATCAAAAGTTAAACGAGACCAAATAAACTCTGAATGAATAATATAAAAATAGTTAATTTATAAAATCGCGTGGATCATCAGTCCCTTGTTTTTTTAATACAAATATTGCATGTGTGATACTAAACTTTCGGTAATGTCCGTTAGATACTGGGAAAATAATGATGTAAACTTTTTAAGGGCCCAATCAAGCCAATTTTATTAAAATTAAACTTCTTAAATGTAAAACATGAGTTACTCATTGTATCCGTTACTATACAATAATAGATGAAAAAAGTATTATTCAAGCTTAATATTTCCAATTTACAAGTTAAACACAAACAGATAAACCGGATGTCACGTGCCCTTGGCATTATTACAGAATTTGGAATTGAACAAATGGTTTTTATTTCAACCGTAATTTTATAACAGATAAACACTTAAAGGTAATACTAATATGCATATATATCAGGTTTCTAAAATTTATTAAACAGGTTTAAATAAAAAATTTCAAATATTTAAAGGGTTCAAGCAAGAGAAATTTATAATTTATTTTTTATCCTTTCATAAAAAAAAAAAAATGGAAGCTTTCGAAAAATTTCAATGTGGTTGTAAATGCGGTTGCTGTTGCGGTTGTGGTTGTAAACAAAATCCTCAAATACTATTACCAGTAGCGTCTTATCAACCTTACCAAATCGTTCAATCGAATGTTGGATATGAAAACCAAAACTTTAGCAATGAAATTAGTGAAATTGATTTACAAGGAATAAATTCTCAAATTAATTTACAAATATATAATGAATTAATTCGTCAAAATAATCATCATATAACGAATTATCTAACGAAATGATCACGACCAACGTAAATAATGATCATTTTAATGGCAAACCAAATATGAAAAAAAGAAAAATTAACTATAAAAATAACTTAAATAACCCAACTAATTATAGTCCATATATTCGTACCGAAAATATTAAAAAAAAGCAATTTACACCCAACTTGTATTGTTTACCTTATCGGGGTTTATCGCCAAAGATTCCAAGAAAGTAAGTGATGTATACGTAACATAATTTAATTCGTTGCAGTATATCAATAATTATTATTATTATTTTTTTTTTAAAAAATTATTAGGACTGCAGAATTGCGTAGCGCCGGTTTAGTGAAGTCATTAACCATTTCCAATGACGATTTAGATGTCCAGATCAAAAATGCGATTGAAGAATTATTCCCATGTTTGAAAGGTAAAACCTGGAAATTCTTTCGCTGTAAGACAACATCAGACCTTGAAGTCGCCAACGAACCAGAAATCGGATGGAATGTCGGTGCATTAAAAATGTACAGTAATTACTATAAATTACTAAAATTTATATTTTCTTTGGAATTAAAATTTATATTTTATTTGATTATTAGAATTGCGGGAGCCAGAAAAAAGTTGTATCTTGGGCCGATCATTTAAACTATGAATAAGTAGTACAGTAGTTATTAAACTCCTTAGTGTTACGACACACACATCTTGTTTCCCATTTACTAAAGAGTTTATTTTTTGATTTTTTTTTTCTGTTTTCATCACATTACCTTTTATCCGTTGAGCTTTGCAAAATGATAATTTTATATATATAAAAATCGTGATAATGTATTAACAGTAAACAAATAAAAAATATTCTTTATTATTTTTGTCATTAATAACTAAACAATAGGTTGAAAAAAAAGCATTATTTCATATTATAGAATTTAAAGGATATCAGTTTGATAATAAAACCCGGATTGGAATTTTTTTTTTATATTGCTTATCACTCTAACATAACATATCTGATATAGTCAAACCGGAAAATTAATTTATTGCTATCATTCTTAAAAATAGTAATCTTTTAAGTAAAAAAAAAATCATGTTCAAGTCAATAATCTTATCTAAATTATATATATATATTCTCAACATACGAATGTTTTATTTGACTAAGTAAAGAAAATTTATTATCTATTGTTGAAATATATAAGGAAGGTTTCAAACTTTTAATTAAATAGGCAGATTTTAATGAAACTCTTTTTAAAATGAATATTTTAACGAAATCGTATGTTTGAAATTCTCTGTAGTTATTTTAGATGACAAATAAATTTTGTAAATTACTTATTTTTATTCCATAAAAAGCGTTCAACAGGTTTTAATTGAAAATATGAAGATTTTATTGGTGTTTAAATAAATTGTTTAACAAGACGGGTCATACGAATTACGTATATATTACGTTAGTAAAAGAACTGAAATAGGAGAAAATTTCAATAAAGAAAACTATGTAAATTTAATTATTTTTCTTTTCGATATCTAAAATGGAAATTATTATAATGCGAATATGCAAGTACCCAAATTTTTAAATGATAATCCAAATCAATCTTCATTTACCAATAAACCCTTTTATTTCCTTTTTTGGAGCTGTTTTCTTATTTTATTGGGGCGTCGATCTTTTTATAAAAAAAATAGATAAAATATTCTTTTCATGCTTCTAAATTCTCACATTTTTACTCTTGCAAAATTCCTTATTTGAAACTGTCCCCTGATTAAGTAATAAAAAGTTATTATTATACAAAAACTCGTTTTAGGTAAAAAATATTTTTTTTTATAACTGATATTTATTCGGAAAGTGCCGAAGTAACATGACTAAGCTAAGCTCTAAACTAATAGTACGTATAAACAAATTTTTTTTTTCTACGTGATTAAAAGTCAGAATGTTCTTTAATTTTTTTATCACTACAACAGAAACCAATTCATTTCATTGATGATGAATTAATTGGCTGAAATCTCCCGGTACAACTCCAACTAAGTTATGCATATTTTACATAAGCATTTGATGATATATTGCACCTATCTAGATGCAGGTACCCATAACTGTCTAATTGACAGATAAGTGGTGAAACAAAAAAAAATAACTACAATAACGAAAATCAATCCATTATTCAAATCGACAAGAACAGGAAAAGTGTAACACTGATAAGAATTTTTAATAAATGTAAATAATAAACTCATTAACAGTTATTTCATTTCTTTTATAATTACTTAACAGATATAATTCTTTTTTGAGAATATTGAATATCTTTGACTATTTAATCATCAGAAACACATGTTTGTTAGGCGATGACCGAGATGAATTAATAAAAATAATTTATTTCGTTTTAAAGAATTGTGAGTCATTTAACAGTTTCAATTACAGATTTTATCGAATCAATAAAATTCCTCATCTATGACATAAATTATGATAAGATTCAAAAGAGCTGAGCGCCTGTGGGAAAATATTTTTTTATTTCATGAATTATGATAGTAATGTGTGACAAGATTGTGGCTAATACAAAAGCATTTGTAAATCTTAATAACGAATGTAAAATTCGTGTAAACAAAAAACAGTGTTATTTTGTGTGGCTCCTTCATAACACCAATAATATTGCGGCTAAACGTAATGTAAGTAGACTCATCCCTACATAAATTGTGTACCTTATGATCTCATTGTTTTTTTGTTATTATTATTATTATTATTATTATTATTATTATTATTTTTTATTCATAACCTATTCAAATATAAATGCACTAGCCATCTCTATCTGCAAAAAGAAGAAAAAAAAAATTATTCTGGGAATTTTCATACCAATATTTACTTTTTTTACAACAAAAATTTTAAATATTTTGATAATATGATACGCGCCACAACAGATATAGAATGGCTTACCAAAAAAATGAAAAGTCTTTTACAAATCTTAGTAATCATTAAATTATTGTTCAGATTTTTCTAATGAACATTTTTTTTCTCCCATCTTGAAGTATGTGTAGTTTTGAGCAGATAACTATAATTTCACCAAAATTAGCAATAACCTACAATGGAACTCAAGTATTTAAACCGTCTAATGAGTATCAAGAATCTTTTTTCACCGCATCATCACTTCACATAAAAAAAAAAAAAAAATGAATAGTCATTTATATTTCGATTTATGCAGGTGTGAATATACGATTGTGGAGTATATATGTCCTAAGTGCTATAAAATAGTACATATGCCTATACTTTTAAATAATCAAATTTATCATAATGGACCAACACCACCAAATCAAAATTTACTAACATTACAATCACCAGCCACGTACCAAGTTCAGGCCTTTGTAAATACACTAGACGAACTTGAAGAACCTATACCAAATCTCGTAAATCCATTAAACGAACCTGAACCAACACTAGCCACATATTCAAGTCTACAGGCGACACTAACCACGCCTCAAGCATCGTTTACGCCAACACCAACCACGCCTCAACCATCGTTTGTGCCAAACAAACCTGCTGTAGATCCTCAACAAAGAAAAGTTGCTAAGAATAAAAATAGGCACGACCCGTATAATATTCCCACAAAAGTTGCACGTAATATGAACAAAAACAAAAAAAAACCTATTAGTTTTGATTTAATTTTTGTCGAAGATATTGAAGATAAAAGACCAATACCTAAAAGGTATTATACTTCATATCTTTGCTTGTATTTTATGATTAATGTATTTGTTTTTCTTAATTAAATTTTCTTTTTTTAAATAAATAAATAACAGACCTGAAATAGTAAAACATTGTTTCAAAATTGATTCGAGAGACGAAATCAAAAAATCCGTTGAAAATATTTTTCCTAAATTGAAAATTAGGGCCTGGGAATTTCTTAAATGTGAATCATTTAAACTAGTACCCGCTAATATCCAATTGAATATTAGCGAATTAAAAGGGTAAATGTTTAAAAAAATAAAATTATTTTTTTTTTACCTGTTATAGAAATTAATAAAATTTTATTAATTGAAATTGTTACATTGTTTTTTAGAATTTCGGGTTCTAGAAAAAAATTGTACATAGGTTTTAAAATATAAAAATGCGTGACACAAATAAGCAGGTTTATTTTGGTGGTTTATTTTTAATATTATTATGTATTATTACCCCGCATCCTGAGAACGCACCAAAACGTCAGAAATCTCCGAAAATCTTATTAAATATTCTTGTATAACTAGTACATATTTGGTTTATATATATATAATTTTTTTATTTTATGTAATTGATAGTTTTGTACTAAAAAAAATAACTCTTTATTTGATTATTTCCTTTTTAATAAAAGGTGTATATATATTAAAATGATTTAAACATAAACGTATACGGCTTTCTATTTTTGTTTGTTTTTGTATTCAGTATGGGTCGGACGGATTTACTTGATTTACTACGAAATCCTAAATCCCGTTATAACAAAAATCAGCCGACATTCACAATTTGACAAGCCATAATCCCGAAACTTTTCTGAAACTTAATTCTTTCCGACACTCATTATCCCATATTCATTGTCCACGACACTCATTGTGACACTCATTATCCCGACACCCATTATCCCGACACTCATTATCCCGACACTCATTATCCCGACACTTATTATCTCAAATCTACATTATCTGCAAAATATTATAATATTAATTATAATTGTTTCAACTAAACATTAATTTTTGCACATATATATAAATTGTTTACAATAAAAACATTAATTTTTACAAAATTATTATATATTAAATAAAAAACATTAATTGTGCAATAAAAACAACGATTTTTATTTTTTGCGCACCTGCGCAAAATTTCAGGGTGCGCATAAATTTATTAATACTAATTAAATTTAAAATTTTACGCATGTATAAAAATCAATAAAAAAGATCATAATAATTTTTAAATTTAGCAATGCGCACATTTTTTTAATATACGCCCTTGTAATAGTACTGAATTACATTATTATAATTATTTGGTACGTTCCAACGATTACTACAGTAATTCAAGCCGGTGAGAAGTATAATGTAACATTAAAAAAAAGTTAATGTGTATGTAGTGTTGGAATAATGAGTGCTGGAATAATTAATAAATTAAGTTTCGAATTTTAAATCTTCGGGATTATGATTTGTCAGGATTGTGAACGTCGAATTTGTTATAAGTTATAACGGGATTCCGATTGTCGGGATTTTGAATACCCTCGGGTCGGATTTTTGTGTAATTTTTAAGAAACAATCGTTATAAAGATTATCAAAAATTTTCGTATTACTTACTTGTAAATAAAATTTAAAATTTAAAACCATAAATAATTAATTACCTACAGTACCTCATACAACGTCAAAATAACCATTGCTCGTATCTGACAAATACTTGAAAACGGAATGAAACATCATTCTCTACAGATTTACACGCACATAATAAACTTTGTAGGATTATGTTTTATGAAATCTTGCCGGTATAAACTGTCGACATCCCAACTCGCCCATCCACTTACGTATTGTAATTTAACAAATATTAAAGCCTAAAAACAGGGTATGTGTGGTTAAAATTACCTTTAAAATAGGAAATTTCTTGAAATTTTATATGAAACCCGTGTGTAACCTAAACATGATTGTTCGGGGTCCTACTTTAATGTGCTAAAGAATCGAAATTAATTGCTTCTTTAAATTACTTAAAATAAAATCAAAAACCTTATCAACCTTCAAATTAAGAAAACTGGCAATATAAGGGTGCCCTTAGCTCCTTAATCTCCTTTACATTTTTTACGTTTACATATCATTCTTTTTAAAAAATGTCGCCTTTTATATAATTAATCCGGAGCGAAGCGCAGGACTATATACTACGCATATCGGGTTCACAAAGGTCCCGTTGTCTGCCCGCCGCTCAACTAAGGAGTCGATACATGATTATTGCACCACATTCCTAGTTAAGTTATTGATATGTCATCGCGTGGTCAATGAATAATTTTTCGCTCCGGACATAACAACGCTCCCCGTTCCCTAATTTTTCTAAAGTACTAGCAAATTCAAGGCTTTCTTAAAGTCATTTCACTGTTACTACATAGTTACTAATTGGTAAATGAGAAATTAAATGGATTGAGTTTGATTTAAAAAAATATTCTCTTTCATTTCCTCCTCATCCTTTCCAATCACCCTATAAAAAAAATCATGGAAAAACTCCGATAAATGATCAATTTTCTAGTTTTTATTCCGAAGAAACTCGGACACGTGATCATTTTTCTGAAAAATTTTTTATAGGGTCATATCCTAATCCCCATTCTTTAATGTCTCATTCATTACAAATAAATTTTGTCTTATTCATTCAATGTCCATGCTGTATTCTTTAAGTTACTAGTATTAATATCATATTTTTTTTTGGATTCCGAATAATAAGATTTTTCGAAATATTCTTCATCATAAAGATAATTTTCACCGCTCAAAAACTCTAAATTTCCTTAAAACTGTTAAGATTTTATTTTTTATTTCTTTAATTATGTCGCTTTTAACGTTTGGTATTAACATACAAATTGGAGAAATACTTTTAATTAAATTAATTATAATTTTTACTATATTCCTTTGAAACTAAAACAATCCCAAATAATATTTTATTTGCATGATAATAAGATTTGTGATCTGATCGGTATTACAATAATCGGATTATTTGTATACTTTACAAATTTACTTAGGGGATGGCCAGAAATGACGTCATTTAAATTTCAGGATTTTTGACCCCCCCCCCTCCCCAGGTCATCATCCATTTTAGGAAATACGAAATTATGAACATAATTCTGGTCAGAATTATACTTCTTACCAATGTCCAAAAAAGGAAATGTGTAACATCATCATGGTCCGAACCCCCCTCCCCCCCTTAGGAAATGACGTCATTTCTGGCGCTCCCCTTATTCATAATAAGATTTAGTAACCCTATTAAATGTGCAAGGATGGGTCGCATTCATTTCACTGACAATCATTTCACCGACAAGGAAATTTAGGATTAGAGTTAGATTAAAGTTAGGGTTAGGTAGGAAAATTAGTGTTAGGATTAGGGTTAGGTAAGGAATTAGGGTTAGTTCTAGGCTTAGGGTAAGGTTAGGGTAAGTGGGTTAGGATTTCAAAACTGTCGGTGAGATAATTGTCGGTGAAATGAATGTCGGTGAAATGAGCCAGACCCTACGAAAGTCACGGAGAAATCCGCAAGGATATTGACACTACGATCTCTGTAAAAAATGTTGATCCATGTTTTATATTTCCATGTTTTATCCGTGAATGTATCATATTCATTGGAATTTATAGCCTTAAATCATGGAAATTTTCATCTCTCTAACACGGACATCCGGGAATGTATCATTTTTCACGGAATTTTTACGAAAGCCACGGAGAAATAATGGAAATATTCGGATAAAAATTTTTTATAGGAACGATAAAACAAGATTTATCATTCAACAATGAAGTTATCGATTCTAACCAATATCGTTAACACTAGAAGCTCTTTTTTATTAACTTAGATTCCATTAGAAGTTTCCAATACTATAGATATGATTTGATAATTAACCTATCACTTACAATTATAGATAAGTTTCAAAGCTGTGCCATTAAAATGCTGGACCAAAAAAAAAATCTCATTTATCTATATTTATTACATAAAAAGAAATTCTCGTTAGAAACATATTCGTAAATGAAAGAAAATAAGATTGAATGTGTAAAATGAAAGAAAAAAAGATTTTAAAATGTGTAAAATGTGAAAGAAAAAAAGATTAAATGTGTAAATGAATGTAAAATGAAAGAAAAAAAGATTGAATTGTAAATAATAAAAAAAATTGAATGTGTAAAATGTGTAAAATGAAAAAAAAAAATGAACGTGTAATGTAGATTTATTTCCAACTTTTCTATTTAAGGATTAAATTCAAAATGTCAGAATTTTTTGCAATCCTCATTTCACTTTTTTTCTATTTTATTATCCTGAATTAATTTGTAACTTAATGGACTTTTTTATTCAAAGTATCAAAAGGGGATACGATTACCCATTAATTTAATAAAAAGACTAGTTAAACCATTACGTAGTAGATGTTAAATGTAAAGTAAAATATTTTCGACAAAATTTCAAAAATTGGACTAGTGGTAATAAAGCTATTGATAAATTTATTCAAGATGCTCAAATATTATCACATGTTGGTCATGAACCATTAGAATGGATACCTTATGATAAACTTTATGATGTAAAATATAGTGGATTTGGAAAAGTATATAAAGCCAATTGGATTGATGGATATGTAGATGAATGGGATCCCTATAATAAATTTTATCCGTTATTTCTGTAAAAACTCCGTAAAAATGAGCTTTTCACGGATCCATTCACGGAAAATGAAAAAAATTCGATAAATTCCGTGATATAAGGTTATTAATTCCGGAAATATGAGCCTTTTACGGAAAAAAGATGAAATATAAAAAACGGATCGACTTTTTTACAGGGGATGATGAAATTCAAAATAAGAAAAGAAAAGGTCATAATAAATTTGTGGCTCTTAAAAGTTTAAATAATTCGAAAAATGTTACGTTAGAATTTATGAATGAGGTATAATATTTTAATGGCATTTATTTTTTTTTTTACTAAAATATTATTTGTACTGTACTATTTTTAGGTCATATTACATTATAAAGTAAATAAGGCTTTATGGAATAACCAAAGATCCGGAAACAGAAAATCTTATGATGGTCTTGGCCTATGCAGAAAATGGAAATTTGAATTGGAGAACTAAAATTGTTTATTTACACAACATTGCATTTGGGCTTGAACTTATTCATGAAGAGGGATTAATTCATCGAGACTTACATATACTTCATATGGATCTGGAAGGCCGTAAGTCGTAACACGTATATAACTGATATGGGATTATGTAAACCTGCAGATTACGATTACGCACAAAACAGTGTATATGGTGTTTTACCTTATATAGCACCAGTATAGCACCTGAAATTTTACGATATCAAAGCTGCTGATATTTACAGTTTTGGGATAGTTATATACGAAATAATTTCTGGATTACCTCCATATCATGATGTAAGTTATGATGAAGATTTGGCAATAAAAATTTGTCTTGGACTTAGAGACCAAATTTTAATATTAAAGTACCCCAAATAATTGTAGATTTAATTAAAAGATATTTAGATGCAAACCCATTAAATCGGCCATCGGCAAAAGAAATTCATAGAATTTTCGAATTTTCCGATAATCAAGAATTACAAATGCAAGTCGATGAAGTAGAAAAAGAATCAACTAACAGAATACCTTTAATTACTAGTTTATCACATACATCTTCTGGAGCTATTTATACAAGTAGATTGATTACTCAAATTTAATAATCTTCCTGAACCAAGGAATTCTAATGTCACGAAATATTCAGGTAAACAAGAAAATATTTTTTTAATAGAATCGATGTTTTCGAATTCCGATAAAAAAAAATAACGAAGATTGTTAAATCTATAATAAGAAAGAAATTAACATTCTTCTTTTTATCACACGATAACTTCTTATTTTCTTTTTTTCATACGATAACTTTTATTCGTTAGTTATTAGTAGTTTTAACTTTAAAGGGTAAATTTTATCGCCATTTTCAAAATGCACCATTTCGTTTTTTATCCGGGTTTATCCGGTTTTTGTCCTGTTTTCGGGGGGTTCTTTTTAAATATAACTGGCCACACCATTTTTTGAAAACGGCGATAAAATAGTGAAACCCGAAGTATTTTTGAAGATCATCAGATACTGTTAATCATGAATGTCAAATACGTCATCGATGTACAACTAATATTAAACACATGGTCACACTTAAGAACTATTGGACGAAATAAATATCCCTTTTGCTGTGATAGGCGGAATGATGTATTTAAATGCATTCAAGTTTAAATTATAATCGATTACATAATATAATTACATAATTTCGGCGAGGTTTTATTAGATCTCAAATCGCGCGAAAAGGTTATACAGACAATTTAACTAAATATAACAATTGAGACTACTAAATTTGGTAGTATATGAGGTTGATAGACAATTTCTAATTTTTAGTATAACATTCTCGTATTATTATTATTTATCCATATCAAGAAGTTCATATTTTCAAATCGGTTAAATGTGTAAAAATTAAATTATTTTTTTAAATAGTTTAAAGGAACACAATTCATAATAATGTCAAATGAACAAATATTTCTTTATACTATAAAATATTAGTCAATTTTCATAATCGATAAAATAGTGAAACAAATAATTTATAACAAAAAGATTTAAATGGATAAAAGTTAAGTAAATACGGTACTGTCAATTATTTTACCTAATAAGAATTTGACTCCAAAGATTCCGTAAATACAATATTAAACATATTCAAACTAACATCTATTGTATTATGTAACTTGTTATGCATTGTGTGATTATTCATTCTTAAGCCAATACCATAATTTTTCGAGGCTGGAATTTTTAAAGTTTAAATTTAAATTTAAATTTTATTATTTATTGTTTTATAAAACTTTTCAAAGAAAATAAAATGAAATGAGTATTAATAATAATAATTATTTGATAATATAAAATATGAATTTCTTTCAATTTTCAGAAACAAACATAAATGTTATAATATCATTCATCAGATAATTTATTTTTCATTTGAGTAAAGATACTCAGAATACAGTATCCCATTACGTGCCTTAACATATAGTATCTTGTGTATACACAATGTTGATACTGCACATTTATTAGTCATACTATCTGCTATATTACATAAGATATTTTTGACAGATGATATGTTGTAAAATACGTTATAAAACACATTGAAATTATTGGATTATTTATTATCTGTAACCCATGAATTATACTTACAGGGATGCGGAAAAACCAAAAAAATTATTTAAATAGAGCAAGTCAATCTTATTAATCCTACGAATTCTTTTTCTCACATAAAAAAAAAAATGAATAATCATTCCCATTCCAGTTGCGAACATATTATGGCATGTCTTAAATGCAATGAATTATTAACACTACCAGTGCATAAAAATGAAACAATATCAGAGACTACTGTCACATATCCGGGTCGAAATTGTGTGAATTTTCTTTACTATGGTGAATCATATTTCGCAAATTTATCAAGCGTATTTGAACCACTACGGGACATATACTCAAGTCAACCTTCATTACCATTTACGCCAACTAACGAACATCAAAGAAAACTTACTAATAATAAAAATAGACACGTTCCATATAATATTCCCCCAAAATTTGCAAATAATGATAACAAAAAACCTATTAGTTTTGATTTAATTTTTGTCGAAGATATTGAGGATAAAAGACCAATACCTAAAAGGTATTAATTATACTTCATATCTTTTGCTTGTATTTTATAATTAATGTATTTGTTTTATTAATTAAATTTCCTTTTTTTAAATAAATAAATAACAGACCTGATATAGTAAAACATAGTTTTGAAATTGATTCTAGAGAAGAAATCAAAAAATCTGTCGAAAAAATCTTTTCTAAACTAAAAGATAAGGACTGGGAATTTCTTAGGTGTGAATCATTTAAACTAGTACCCGCTAATGTTCCATGGACTATTGACGATTTAGAAAGGTAAATATCTTTTTAAAAAAATTTCTCTCTTACCTATAATTATGAAAAAACTTATAAATTTATATTACCATAGAATATCGGGTTCTAGGAAAAAGCTATATATAGGTTACAAAAAACAAATGTACTCATAGTTTTGATTTTATCTTATATTATAAAGTCATTTAGTTAGTTATAGTTGTAAAAATGCAGTAGTATTAAATCTCCGTTATTATTTATTTAGTTTATTACTAAAAACTCGAAATTTTCTTGTTAAATCAGAAATTTTTAATTAATTAATAATTCGATAGTAGTTGTATATATATTTGTTATTAATTATAACACTCTTCAAATACAATTTTCTTATAATATCTATAAGTCATACCAATTATTGACTCGAGCGTTAGCGTAGGACTATTAATGGTAGTGGTATGGAGTTACGGTACGTTTCGCCTAAGTCCATTTCGCCGGAGGGCTTTTCGCCGAAGCAATTTCATCGAAAGGATGTTTCACCAAAGGGACATTTCGTCGAATGGAAATTTCGCTGAATAGACATTTGCCGAATCCTTTTCTCCGAATAATTCATTTCACCGAAATCTATAGTACATTCCGCCGAAAATGTTAGCGATAGACTATTAAATATCCGATTTTTTATTAATAAATATTAAACTATAAATCGAAATAAACATTATTAATAATGTTTTTAGTAACAAAATTTTCGTAAAATTCATATGGATATTTTGGAAAAGTATGATTTGAAATTTTCAGCGAAGTGACTTCGGCAATAAGTCCTTCGGAGAAATGTTCATTCGGAGAAATGTCTATTCGATGAAATATCTCTTCGGCGAAATATCCCTTGAAATAGACTTTGGCGAAAAGCCAAGTTATCGTGGTATGAATGATATGATGGTATCACATAAATTTGGACTATTCTCTGTTTTTTTTCTTCAATCTTACTAATTAACGCGACAGACTTTAAACGGTTTCCGTTCTCCCATTATAATTAATTAAAGTCGTTGTCATTTAAAATTACCGTATAAACGCTACAATAGGGTATTAGTCCTTCGGCGAAATGTCCTTTGGAGAAATGTTCATTCGGAGAAATGTTTATTCGATGAAATATCTCTTCGGCGAAATATCCCTTGAAATATACTTTGGCGAAAATTCAAGATATCGTGGTATGAATGGTATGATGGTATCACATAAATTTGGGCTATTAACTCTCCAATCTGACTAATTAACGCGACAGACTTTAAACGGTTTCCTTTCTCCTATTATAATTAATTAAAGTCGGTTGTCATTTAAAATTACCGTATAAACGCTACAATAGTGCACCCTGGGTATTATTCAAGAAAGGATAGTTTACCTACCCGTAAAAAAAGTCGATTTATTCCATCTTTTTTCCGTAAATGGCTCATATTTCCGGAATTAATAACCTTATATCACGGAATTTATCGAATTATTTTCATTTTCCGTGAATGGATCCGTGAAAGGTTCATATTTACGGAGTTTTTAGAAATAACGGATAAAATTTTTTATATGGGCTAGTGAGGAGATGAACTATACTACTACTATACTTTTGGTCAAATATCAACAAAAGTAGCACCGGATACTTTTGAAATTTTGTAATTAAATAATACTTCGATGCTATCGCATGTCAATTGACCAGGTGAAAATTAAAAATCACGTGGAGTGAAATTTTTCGTTTTCATTTAAAGTTGTATACACTATCTTATCTTAATTCTTATTACGAATTCTGCGAAAATTTTAATATGATATAAAATTTCACGTGTATAATCTTAGCATTTAATAAACTTTTTTCTAAAATATTTATAAGCAAACAAATATCATCCTTTGTCCAATAATATAAAGTATTATCATATATTCATTCAAGTATTCAAGCGCTACTTTAAAAATTATCAGTGAATTTTGGGCTCGAAAAGCACGTGAAAAAGCTCAAAATCAAAGAAAAATGAATAATTTTAATGGTACGTAAATTTCGAATTACTGTAAATTTTGATAATTTTACCGCCAAATTCCTGATTCCTACCACAAATTTAATGATACGCTTTATTAAGAAGTTAGTATATAAATAAAACCTAAAACATATCGATATACAACAGTACATAGTTAGTTGAGTTAGTTGACACGCACTCACAATGTTATAATTGTCACACGACAACGCGTTTAAATTATAAAATTCAAGAGGTTTATAAGTAAAATTTCCTCTAATAATAGAGAATATTTATTATAAAATAAGTATATAATAATATAATAATATATAAAATAAAACTACCCGCATTAAAGGGGGAATAGAAAAAAATAAAGGAGAATAGATAGAAATATGTAAAAGGATAGAAAAAATAAAGAGAGAATAGATAGAAATATGTAAAAGAATAGAAAAAATAAAGGGAGAATAGATAGAAATATGTAAAAGGATAGAAATAAAGAGAGAATAGATAGAAATATGTAAAAGGATAGAAATAAAGAGAAATATGTAAAAGAATAGAAATATGTAAAGGATAGAGAATCGTAAAATATTATAACTATGAACTATGAACTATTATATAATTGACGTGTTTTGTGCCAATATTTCAAATTGGATCTATAAATCTAAAATATTTAATGGATAATGAGATAAAATAAAATAAGACAATTTTGTGCCAATATATCAAATTGGAAAAATTTCCTTTAAAAGAAATAAGAAGAGGACACGTTTTGTGCCAATAATTCAAATTGGACAATAAGTCTATTTAAAATGGGGGCGAATAAAATCTAATAAACATAAACCTATAATAAAATTTTGAAAAAGGAGATCATCGTTCCTTATAACTTTGTTTCACATAAAGTGAAACAAAGTTATGAATTGAATATACAAAATAAAAGAAGGACACCATCGTTCCCAATAACTTTGTTTCACATAAAGTGAACAAAGAAACAAACTGAATATATACAATTAAGAAAAGACACCATCGTTCCCAATAACTTTGTTTCACATAAAGTGAAACAAGTAAAAAATTGAATATATATAACAAAAAAGGACAGTATAACTTTGTTTCACATAAAGTGAACAAAGTGAAAAAAAAATGTCTAAAATGAATAAAATAGTAAGAAAATTAAATGAATAAAATAATTTAAAGAATCAGAACATGAAATAAAATTAATCCATTAACATTGAAGGTGCATGAAGGTTTAGCTGTCCCATGTCGTTCACATCGTATTTTCATTATATATATACTTTTTTTTTTTTTTTTTTTTTTTTTTTAATTTAAAAATTAATTTTTAAAATAAATTTTTTTTTAAAAAAAAAATAACAAC
>JADRCO010000743.1:0-27208 GCA_021464525.1 Rhizophagus sp. LPA8_4_AMF
ATAATAAAATATAATACTATTTTAATATTTATTTTTTTTATACTTAATAAATACATATTTTTAATACTTATTAAATACTGCTATTTAGTAAATACAAGACTCCATTTGGTTTAACTTCGTGATGCAATACTTTTACCATCTGCTATCATTAAAACTACATTACTTTTCCTATTATTGGTATATTTAATTCTCTCTTTAATTTATCAGTCATTGTTAAAGATCCTGCTCCTGTATCTACTAAAGCTCTTATCTTCTTCTCATTTACTATAACATTGCATCTAGTCACTTGTGTTTTCCTATTATTTTCCACTATTTTTATTTTACCTGAATGTAGTTAATATTTCAAACCACTTCTCAATTTCTTTCTAGTATTTGACTTTTCATTCAAATATTGTCCCCATATTATTAGTACGTTTGAATTTATAAAGCCCCTAACTGGTTCAAATTCTCCTATGTTAGGTATCTTATGCTTTAACTTTACCTTATCATTTTTACATATTTTCGCAAAATGCCCTTCCTGACCACAATTATTACAAGTATTATTCCTCTCTCTTGTCTCACGACCTTTTCTCCTTTGCAGATAGAATGGTTAGTTAAAGGCATTTTGTTTTAGATAAGTATTTTTAATTATGTAATCTATACTATAGGTTTGATAATTAATAAAGAAATGAGATGCTAATTTAAAAAATAAAGTTTATGAAAAAGAAGATAAGGGGAAGAAACATGACTAATAAAGGTCAAGAAAGTTATGCATCAGAAACAAATGTGGCAAAACAAGATCCAATTAATTAGAATAAGGACAGAAACAATCAAGAAGTTTGAAGAATATATAAGTGTGAATTGTTTAAATTCACAAGTCTTTATTGAAACTGAATAGCTTAGTAGTTATACAGTGGTTGTTTTACAACTTCTACAGATGTACTTTATATATACATACTAAATTAAGAAAATATGTGTTACAATCAAAAAAAAGAGTTTTTGAAACTATTCAAAAACTCACCTAGGTTTTGGTATTCATCAAGTCAGATACTGGAATTTGAAAAACTTTATTGTATAGCACAGAAAATTTTGTTTTTACATTATGATAAAGAATATAATATATAATTACATGATGTAGTATATATACTAATTACGTTCCATCATTCTATGTTGCTAATAAACTATGTATATTGATTTATTTATCTTTTTCAATCAATTTAAAAGATAGACTCACTCATCAAAATACTAATCATATGTTTAGAAACTTATTTTTTTATTTAGTTTTAACCTAAAATTAATATTTTGGGATTTTACAATCAACAATAGTTTGCAAAATAATTGATGGATCTTTTGGGATTTTACAATCAGCAATAGTTCCATCAATCTCTGTTACCCATGTTGCCACATCAGAACTTTTCTTTGCTATTTCTATTCTTTCAAAATAATCTCCATATAGCCTTAATACATTACACATACAATCAATTTCAAATATACGACCATAACAGTCTAGAAAAAGCATTCCAAGGTAACATTCTGTAAGGATGATTATATGATTAAAACCATACAATTCAATATCCTCAAAATATTGACTAAATGAAGTTTTTACATAATTAAAAAGATCATTTGGATTTTTAGGAGCAATATCTGAACCAAAACCCAGAGAATTCAAAACACGAACACGGTCATTTTCATTCATAATTATCTCAACAATCATATTATAATCTTCTAATTTATTATCTTTGTCATTATTATTTTTTACTTGTTCATGTTTTTTAAGTTGGTCACCAGGAGATACAAATTGACAGGGTAATTTTGGGTTTACTATGGTATCAACTCGTAATAATTTCCCTAAAGATGCCCAAAAGGGTTCATTAGTACACGAATGAAATCTTTGTTGTTCTTCTGTTGTTTTTTCCATATTGTTTATCAGAATAGATCAAAAAAAGTTGTTTGTTTAGTAATGGGTATTTCCTTCTCTATTGTAATAGGTATTTAACCAAGTATGTGGGCTTTTTATAGTTAAAAAAAAGTCTATTAGTAATAATTACTAATGTTTATTATTTATTTATAAAATGTAATGGTTTAACAGCCAGTTTTATAATTATTGAAATAATACATTTTAGTTAATATGATTCATATTGAATTGTTTGAATTCAATTTGATTATCAAATTCAATCAAATTTAAATAAATTTAAATCAAGTAAAATCAAACCTAAATCAGAACAAATAAAACTGAATTTGAAATTAAATCAAAACTAATCAAATTATTCAGATTTTACTCAAATTTGATTCATTTTAAATTTAAATTTTAATAAATCATTTTGCAAAATTAAATTTTATTATTTAGTTGGAAAAAAAAATCAAATTATGAAATTTTATATAAAGATCAAATTAAAAATTTTATGTAATAATTATAACATTTACATATCTCCTTAATTTAATGTTAGGAAATACATGTAATTTATTGCTATTTTATCAAATACAACTTTAAAAAGAATAAGATAAATTGAAATTTAATTAATAATTTCAAAGATAAAAATACAAATTTCATTAGTAAACTTTTGGAACATGAATCCTTAAGGATTCCTTTACTGGACAAGGTAAATTTTTTTTAAGATATATATTCGTATGTAAAAAATATTTTTAAATTTATATTAATGAATTTAAATATTTTGTATTATCTTTTTTTTTATTATTTTATATGTAATGATTATTATTGCACATTCTGTAACTTATAAATCATGGTGGTCTGGTTTAATGTTACGGTTATATATTTTTGGAAAAGTATCTTCAATATATCAAAGTTTTAAAGGAAGTTGTAATTTAAAGTATAACAATTGCTTAGGACTTAGCACTGCACCTTTGTCTATGTCAATCAGGGTTACAGTACAATTTACAGACAGCCATTTCACTGAAATGCCATTTTACTGACATGTAAAATTACCCAACTTGCTATTTCACCAAAAATTTATTAGCCACGCCTCACTCCTTATTGCACCTTAATTTCAAATTTTCAAAATGTTATAAATTCAACAAACTGATTACAAATGCATTCATAATGCAAGATTTTATAGCATCAATCTAATTATTTCTTTGAATCTTTTCTCAACTTTTTTTTCCAAATAATATGGTTAGAATTTAAAAACAAAAAAATAAATCATTGAAAATATTTCTTGCCTTCTTAATAATGTAAAGACAAAATTTTGTGATTGTTAAACTACATTAATCATGTTAGCAAATGGATTATTAGCAAAATAGGGATTCGTTACTGTAAAATGGTTTTGGAAAAATGTGATGTTGGTAAAATGGCAAATAGGCAAAATGACATTGGTAAATTTTATGTTGGTGAAACAGGTGTTGGTAAATAGGTGAATATGGTCAATCAGATGCCGTACAAATTTATTTTATCAAAGTATAAAGCGATTTAGCCAGGATCATCCATCTTATGTTAAATGGTTAAAGCTAAATTCATTCTGATGCAGGTGAAGTTTATGTTGGTAATGCTTCACAGAATTCTTTTATATATTAGAATTTATTACCACAATAAGCTTTTAAAAAGATATTTCTTTGAAAATTGTGATATACAGTATAATAACAAATAAAATAAAATTCTGAAATGTTTAATTATCATGATTATTAGGGAACATGGGAAATAAAACATGAGGATTTGGTAAAGGATTGGGTTTATAGATTAAAGTAGTATTACACAGCCTGCCAAATGTGAATCCTGAGTAAATTGCAAACAGATCTGGGATCATTAACCTTCTTAATAATCTGATATAATCCTCTTTCTCAGGTCTAATATTTTCATCATATACTTAGGAAAATAAAAATATGTTTAAGTATAAACTAAATTAGAATTAGAAGTTCAATTGTATATATACATGAAACCGAAATTAAGTCATTTCTACTGTCGGAAATGGTCGAAATGGTTTCGACCTGGGCCCTTCTAAAGTCGAAATTGCGTCATAGTCATGTGACTTTTATAGTAAATATTAATATTAAAATTCAAAAATAACGATCTCTGCATCCAGTGATCAGATTTCGAAGATCTTTGCACAGTTGGATTCAGCTCATCGAGCGGATTCTAATGATATATGTATTATGTCTGTAGCATTAATATTGGTGAAGTTATTCATATTTAAAAGTTTATATTAAATTGTAATTATAAAATCACATGATTATGACATAATTTCGACCATTTCTACTTTAATTTTGACTTTTTAACCTTTTAGGTCGAAATATTTCTACTTTTGGGTTTTAATTTCGACTTCATTTATAATGTATATAAAAAATTAATTTTTTACATTTAACAATTTGTAGTGTTAGAAGATTACTTTCTCCTACACTCAAGCATATGGTCCTGATCCCACTTTTATAGGAAGTGTAGTGTAGGTTATATTTCGTATTCTGTTTGTTGAAATAGATTCATTTCCTGATAATTTTAATATATAGATGCTATTTCCATAATATGATTTACAGAAACTGGTTCAGATTAGTTTGATCACTAACCAATTCAATCAAATGAGAAATGTGTTAATTGTGATATTAAATTTTCACAAATAAAAGTGGATTCCATTTTCTCAAAATAATATTTAAAAGAAATTAGCATGTCTGAAATGTGTGACAGGTTACGCTGAAATGTCAAATTATCTGCCTGACAGCACAAACAGAGGCAAGAATTTGATTAGTTCATCATCATCAGCCATATTAATTCTTTATTTATCATTAACGAAATAAAAAACTTTTCTCTTCACTCTTTCTTCCTCCCCTTTCATGTTTTTAAAAATATATTTAATATTTTAAATTTTTTGTTATTTAATAAAGTTAGCCATTTTTCACTAGCAAATATAAATATTTCATAAGTAAACAAACGCGTTTTATAGAGATTTCAGGGCATAATTTCAACATTTGGTCATATTAGACAGGTGAAAAATGCTTAAAAAAAGTTGTTTATGAGGTATGGGGATGCTTGAATATTAATTTGTATTAACTGTTAATTTTTATGAAGTTATATGACTTTTTTTATAATACTAAGACGCGTTTTATTTTCTATTATAAGTTATAATTTAAATTTTGAACACTTTAGTCAAGAGAAACAAGTGAAATAAGCTTAAGTAATGTTGTTCTGTGGATATTGAAGTTCATGTATATTGATTTTTATGGAACTAGCTTAAATATTTGTGAAGTTATAATTCTTTTTTTGTAATAATACTAAGACGCGTTTTTAATAAAAATTTCATAAATTTCATATAAATATAGTATTTAATAAAATGCAAATGAACTTTTATTTAATAAAATTGTGCAAAAATATTAAAATTTATTTATTCTTTTATATGATAATATTAAAAGTATGCAAAATACATATTTTTTATTCTTTAATATTTTTAAAAAGTGCAAAAAATTTTTTTTCTGATACAGTAGATAAACATTACACAAGAAAAATGTGAAGTCAAATTTATGACAGTCAAACAAATTGACATTTACAGTTGTACTATATTCGGCATAACCTGTCACACATTTTAGGCGTGCAAGAAATTAGCTTTATGACATCATTTCAAAGTTCAAACTCAAAGGATATTTTTAAATAAGGTGTCAGTATATATAATATAAGTATATACTGCTGTAATTATTTTTCTATAAATGTACTTTTTATTTTTATTTATTTTATTTTATTCTAAAAGGATGATATCCAGACTAATTTATTATTAAACTAGGAAATAAAAACCATTGTAGAGGTCACACAGATTTTGCATGTGATCTTATTAATGAATGATTATTCATGTGTAATTACGATAATGATGAAAGGATCCAAACTTATTGAAAATGGATAATGAGAGGGAGGTTAAAAATCCTGAAATTTAAATTACATCTCTATATTTCAAAATATATGCTATAATAAAATAAATGTTTGTTTATAAACTTTACAGAACAAATAGGTATTTGCAATGCAATAATGGAAGAAAATCTTTATTGCATAGCAAAGAAAATAAAAGTTTACATTATGATATAGAATATAATATATAATTACATAATGTAGTATGAATACTAATTACATTCAACTACAGTTCCATCATTCTCTTGCTAAACTATGTATGTTGATTTATTTATCTTTTCAGTCAATTTAAAAGATTCACTCATCAAAATACTAATCATATGTTTGGAAACTTATTTTTTTATTTAGTTTTAACCTAAAATTTATATTTTGGGATTTTACAATCAACAATAGTTTGCAAAATAATTGATGGATCTTTTGGGATTTTACAATCAGCAATAGTTCCATCAACCTCTATTACTCATGTTTTCAAATATTTATTAGCAATAGTTCCATCAGCCTCTACTACCCATGTTATCCTAAAGGCTAAAGCAGAAGTACTTAGTAATGATGAATTGTATTTAGAAATTATTAAAGATAAAGATTCCGTAATTCTGTAAACAAATAAAAGAGATGAAATTAATGAAAATTTACATTTTTAACAAACATTTTTTTTTTTAATATCTACTGGTACAGCAATACTCTTTTATATACTGTATATACACATCCTAGACTTTTAGATTCTAAAATCTTCCAAAATTTAAAAATACTGTAAATAAAGCATTACGACCTAAGACATACGAAGCGAAGCCATAAGGGAAACATTCTAGATCGTATGAAATTATAAAATAAGACCAGAAAGCTTTCTTTTTGCATTAAATTTTAAGAAAAAATATTCTATCATTTTTTTCATATGAAATTACAAAAAAAGTGCTGAAACTATTTGGCTATACCGGTAGGTGAATCATTAATGATTTACTAATTTTCCTTTAGTTGTATTTTTTATTTTTTAATTATTGACAAATTATATTTTCAAAAAAAAATTATTAACTTTTCTATTTTAGATTGGTGCAAAAGGAATTTAGAAAAATGGTGTACTGTGGTGAATTTGATAAGTGACTTTTTATTTTTGATTAATTTATTTTTCTATTTTAACTTCAAGTCAGTTATCCCCTTATCTTTTGGAACATAAACTTCAGCACATTATTATTGGCAAAGCTGATCAGTAAATTTATTTCTTTGATTTCAATTAAAAGTACATTTCTATTAATTAAATGTTATAAGAACTAGAATTGCCTTTTAATTGTGTTGAATTTTTAAATCTTGTAAATTAAATATGAAATTTACAGTGAATTATGGAATAATTATAATTTTCATTTAAATAATAAAAAAAAAATGATTGATATTAAAGAAACTTTATATTTTAAAATGATTTCAAACCTAATTTTGATTTTTATTTATCGCCGTTTTCATAATGATTGATGCAGTTATGTTTGAATAAAAAAAAAAGAAAACCGAATACCGGACGAATACCGGATAGATACCGGACAGATAATGGATGAAAACCGGACGAATATTGGAATTCGAATATTCAATCACAAATAAACTGCCTCAACCATTTTGAAACGACTGTAATTCTAATGATGCAGATGATTTCAAGTTGGAGAGAAATAGAAACATATGAATTGAATTTGTTAAGATCAAAAACTTTTTATTGTTTCAAACAATTCTACTTTAAATAAAAATTATCATTTGTAATTTACTTAAACGAGATGACTTCACTATATCATTTAATTAATCGAACTCTTCATTTTGCTTGTGAAGTGAGAATAGTGATAAAATTAAATAAAATAATTAAGATTATGAAACATCGAATGAAATCTTGAACATATTAATTCTTATTATTCTGTTTGTATTATGTTTGTATATATTATGTTTGGTTAAATAAAGTTAAAAATATACAAAATAATATACTGCATCTTTACTTAAGTAAAAACTTATAAATTTAGTTATAATGTTTTAATTTTTGGAAATCTTTAAAATAAATTTGGTGAAAAACATTTAGGCGAATATAATCTTAACCAAATATATCTACCCCTGGCCAGAATTATGGATTTTGGCCTAAATTATGCTTATTATGGCCAGAATTATGTGTAAAAAGGGGATGCTAATTTCGGGTAGTATACTTGTATTCGGTATGTATGCTGATGATCTGTTTGGTGTACCAAT
Source organism: Rhizophagus sp. LPA8_4_AMF (assembly GCA_021464525.1). Lineage (NCBI taxonomy): Eukaryota > Fungi > Glomeromycota > Glomeromycetes > Glomerales > Glomeraceae > Rhizophagus > Rhizophagus sp. LPA8_4_AMF. The sequence goes on from JADRCO010000743.1 coordinate 8,024, forward strand.
TACCCCTGTAACAGCAAGCGGAAAAAAACAATACATGTATTATTTTTTAAGTTATTCTCATTTTTTCTTAAAAAAATAATGGATGATAATAAATTTTTACCAAAATTATCACAACATTTACTCAAAATTTTGGACGATGATGAATATTATGATATTACAATCGAAGTTAGTATTGACCCTTACGTAAAAATATTTCGAGCTCATATGGTCATCCTAAATTATCGTTCTCCTTATTTACAAAGAATTTTATCAACAAATAAAAAGAAAAATGATGGTACTTTGGTACATATTAAATTACCAAATATTTTACCTGAAATTTTTCAAATAATTTTGAGGTAGGTGATAAAGTAAATAATTTTGTCGTTTTACCAATTTTTACATATATTTTATTTCGTATATTATGTTTTTATTTCAGGTATATTTATGGTGGAAGGCTTTCTTTGGAGAAATGTGACACTTTGGATATTATTAAGATCTTGGTTGCTGCTAGTGAACTTAACCTTCAGGAATTAGTTGTCTATTTACAATCCTTTTTGATAAAAAATAATACTTATTGGATGGAACAAAATTTTAATTTGATATATCAAACAAGTTTTGAAAATGTTAATTTCTTGGAACTTCAAAAATATTGTACTGACTTAATTTCTAAAGGACCAGATAAGATTCTTAAATCAGTTAGTTTATCTTCAATTCCGGAAAACCTTTTAATTTCAATTATTCAAAATAATAACCTTCAAATGAGCGAAATTCAAGTTTGGAAATATGTGATTAAGTGGGGACTTTCTCAGAATCCTGAACTTCCTACTGATCCTACAACCTTTTCAAAAGAAGATTTTAACGCATTAAAGAAAACTTTACAACAAATCATTCCTTTTATCAAGTTTAATAATTTAACTTCTAGAGAATTTTCTGAAGAAGTATTACCATATAAGAAAGTTTTACCAAAAGAATTATACAAAGATTTGTTGAAAAAATTTTTGAATTTACATCCCGATAGCAAGTTAATTGACGATTCAAAAATTATTAAATTTCAACATGCTGAATTAATCTCAAAATGGATTGATAAATTAGATATTACAGATGAGTTAACTTCTTCATACGAATTCAAATTAATTTTTCGTGGATCTCGTGATGAGTTTTCCATTGATAAATTTCATGAAATCTGTGATAATCAATCTTGCACTGTAACAGTTGTTAAATTGAAGAATAGCAACGAAATTCTTGGAGGATATAACCCAATCGAGTGGAAATCTGATTGTAGTTACGGCGTTACTAAGGATAGTTTTATATTTTCTTTTGATAATGCTGATGATATTAATAAACATATTTCAAGTCGTGTTAAAAATAATAAGTATGCCATATTTAATCATCGTACTTATGGTCCTTCATTTGGTGGCACAGACCTTATTTTGCGGTGTAATGGTTGTCATTGTGTAAAAGATAGTTATGAAAGACAAATCAGAAGAAAAGTTACGACTTCTTCAGGTATGAAGTTTCCTTATTATAATGATAATTTACTTTCTCTAAACTATTTATAATCTCTATAAATCTTACAGAACCCTTTTATCTTGATATAATATGTGATTGCTGTGATGGTAATATCCGTGGAATGAGATGGAAGTGTACAATTTGCCCAGATTATGATTTATGTCAAGATTGTAAACCTAAATCAAATATTCATAATCATCCAAATGATCATATATTCAAACTTACTTGTGAATTTGCTATAGAAGAATACGAAGTATTTCAAATTATAAAAAAAAAAATAAATGAATATTTTGATTTGTATGTAAGTAAAAAATAAAATAAATAAAAAATTTATTTATTGATTTAAATCTCCCAGAAAAATATATTAAAAATTGTACCAATTATGAAAAAATGGGTGAAGAAATGTAAAGAAAGTTAATATATCTGCTAATATTATTAAAATGTCAAATTAACGTATAAAAATCACACTCCCGAATAATTTATTCTAATTTAAATTAGTTTATTTTACTTGACAGTTAACTAGTAATTTTCTTCGACAATAAAAGATGTATATTTAGTCATTATGCATTAAAGTAATATGATATTCTTTTAAGCTGATATATATATATATTATTTTTTGATGGTAAATACTCTTTGCTTATAGGTAAATATACATCGGTAAGTTGAATAAACTTAAAGAGCCTTTATATACAAATCGTTCAAAACGAAAAAAAAATAAAATAAAAATAAAAGATACAACTACACACAGGAAAATACAACGACATGCTACACTTGCGCTAATATATGAACGCTATTTAAACGAATATACGCAAAATCGTTCATGGATAAAAATGATTTTTCGATGATGAACTTTCAACTTAATTATTAATTTATTTTCTTTTTGTCTTGAACTTTAAAATAGATTTCTCTACCGCATTTTTTTTCTTATCATCCATTCGAATTCGTTTTTTTGAAGGAACTGAAATACGTATAAATACAAGTGTTTGAAATACTACGGTAGTTATTAAAAGATAAAAATTGTATATTTCGAATAGTATAAGAGTCATCTAATTTAACATAAATAAAGTAATTAAATCCATTATAAGCATACTAGTAATATTGATTTTGTTTATTCCTTTTTTTTTCAGAAGGCCGCTAGTGAATCGCTAATAAAAATTCTAATATCTTAATAATTTGACTAAAGTTTTAAATGAAACATTTTATTAAATATCATGCTTAATAATACATATAGACGCATAATAAAAGATATACTGAATATATGGCGATACAAAATAATACGCTTAAATTATGAAAGCTTTATCTTCTTTTAGTTTAAACGACTCATTTGTCCAAAAAAATAGGTAAATTTTCAAATTCCCCAAAATTTTTTCGATAATCAGTATAAATTCTCCAAGACTCAGTTAGTTCTTATTATATTGAACTTATGTTTAAAAGTTAAATAAGGATAAAATTTCAAAAAAATCAACTAGGCGGATTAAAAACATTCATCGCCTTTTAAAGTTTAAATAAATTTATGATAATTTCGGTAAAAATGGTAAAAATGTATCTTGCCTAATGAAGAAATTCAAAAGCACTTAAGTAAAGCATAAATTGCGGGAATAAGAAAAAAAAAAGCAAAGGTTGATGATCTAATTCTCGAATCGCAAATCAATCCCAAAATATGATTGTAATCAGATTAATTTTTGTTAAATATGACATTTTTTGAAAAAATTGCTCTTTTAATTTTTGGAAATGTTAGTAATGAATAGAAAATTTTACGACGTGTTATTAATAAAAAAAAATACCTGTAAAATTTGTTAAAAGTCTCAAATATTAATGATGAATAAATCAAATAAAAAAAAAAATATTTTTAGATATTTTTTTCTTCTAATTTTTCAATTGTTAGCTTAGAATTAATTCTGATTAACTCCAATTTTATTTGAATCCTAGTTTTTAATGAGATTTTCGATTATTGATAAAGTGCGCCAATTTTCTTGTATGAAATTTTATTTACAATACCAACTAATACTGTCACGACAAATATATAATGGACATCATCGAATAAGATTAAAGTTTTATTTTTGTAAAAAGTCAGTGACTTAACGTGAGAGATAAATATCATTGAGGTATAGCCTTACAAATATACATTGACAGATTTTTTTATTGTATCAAACTCTATCAGACCGGGAATTTTCTTTTTTATTAAAAAAAAAAAAAAAATCACAAAGTACTTAAACTTCAATAACTTGTGCTAATTCAATAAAGTAACACTAAAGGGAGACATATTCATGATAGCTTTAATAGAACACTTTATTGAAAACACCTACAGAGTGATATTACCCCCTAGAGTAATATTTCATTATTGTATAAACGTGAATTTTTTTTTTTTTTGAAAAGGAAAAAAACGTTATATTATGTGAAAAAGATAATATTTCGTAAATTTTGTAGATAAACTAATAAGAAATGAGAGCTATTAAGGTGTAAAAAAAATATCTATCACTATAAAGTTATAATTTAATACGAGTGATTTTACCTCAAGGTCTTAGATGTGCTATAATTAAAAACTTATAATAGACAAATAAAATTACTAGAAAGATTTTTAAATAATAAAAGGTAAAAATAACTTGTTGTGAAACTTTCTTTGTTTGCAAAAATTGTGCACTATTATATAATTTGAAATACTTCATATTCTTCTACAGAAAATTTAGTAATAATACTTGTTCTGATCGGTCTATCATAGGATGCTTGCTTACACATACTATTACTAAAACCACTTCCACGCAAAATAAGATCACTCTCTCCAAATGATGGGCCGCGTTGAGTGTGATTAGATATGGCAAATTTTCTATTCATCACACGACTCAAAACATGATTCTCGATACTTTGATTTTCATCAAAAGAGAATATAAAACTATCGTAGGTGGCGTCATAGTTACTACCAGATTTCCATTCAATCGGATTATATCCTCCAAGAATTTCGCTACTATCCTTTACTTTAATAACAGTTACAGTACGAGATTGATTTTCACAGACTGTACGGAAGTCACTACCAGAAAATCCATTAATAGATCCACGGAAAATTAATCTGAATTCATATGAAGCAATAACATTCAATCTATTAATCCATTCTGAGATTAATTTAGCATGTTCCAATGTAATAATTCTTGAATCAATACTAGTAGTATTTTTTGGCCTGGTTTGATTAAACATTCGTCGGGTAACATTTGGAGTAGTTGGGTTAATAATCGGAACAGTTGGGTTAACGATCTGAATAGGTGCGATAATATTTGGGTCAGTTATCGTAATATTTCTAACGTTTTCAACATTTTCATGTATCTGAGCTTTAGGTTTAATCTCTTTAGTCTCCTCTGGTTTTGATTGATTAACTGGTTTATGATCGTGATCCAAAAAAAGTTTTAACAAATCTACAAATAATTTCTCCGGTATAATTTCTCTATATGGAAATACATGATCTAAAAATTCTTTTGAACTAAAATTATCGAACTTAATTAAAGGAATACATTGTTGTAAGGTATTTTTTAATGCACTAAAATCATCTCCGGAAAAACTTTCAGGATCAGAAGGTAGTCCTGGATTTTGATCGAGTCCCCATTTAAGAACATATTTCCAAACTTTAACTTCATTCATTTTAAGGTTATCATTTTGAATAAGTAAGATCAAAACTTTTTCTGGAATTGAAGAAAAATTAAGTGAATTAAATATTTTATCTGGTTTCTTGGATATAAGATCATTACAATAATTTTGAAGTTCCGATAAAGAATCATTTTCAAAACTTGTTTGATATATAATGTTAAAATTTTTTTCCACCCAAGTTGTGTGCTTTTTAATCAAAAAAGATTGTAAATGATTAACTAATTCTTGAAGATCAAGTTCGCTAGCGGCAACTAAAGTTTTGATGATATCTGCTACATCATACCCTTCAAAAGATAATCTTCCTCCATAAATATATCTAGAATAATAATAAAAAGATTAATATTAAAAAATAAATAAATAAATAAATAAATAAATAAAATTAAAATAAAAATTTGTAAAATAAATAATTTAATTTCTTACCTTAATATTATTTGGAAAATTTCAGGTAAAATATTTGGTAATTTAATATGTGTTAAAGTTCCATCACTTTTATTTTTATTAGTTGATAAAATATTTCGTAAATGAGGAGAACGATAATTTAATATATTCATATGTGCACGGAATATTTTTACGTAAGGGTCACTACCAACTTCAATTGTAATATCATAAAATTCTCCATCATCTAAAATTTCAAGTAAATTTTGTGATAATTTTGGTAAAAATTTGTTATCATCCATTATAACTGATTTTTTTTTTTTAAAAAAAAAAAAAAGAATGAAGTGAAATGAATTTTTAATTAAATTTAGTTTTGTTAATCATATTTATATTTATTTTGTGCGACGTGAAAACGTAACAACGAGGATATTCAGATTGGTAACACCCGAAAATGATCGATATTGTGGATTTCTATATTAGTACTAGCCAGCTTTTTTTTTTTATTATTAGTAAAGTTTACATTGTGGAATTTTTTCGACTCTGGAGTTGCTGATTATTATACTACATGCAGTAAAATAATTAATCGAATTTGAATCATCTACCATTTTTATGGAAAGTTGTACTATTATGGTTAGGGATATTAGAAAATTTACTTGATTTGCTTTCAAATGAATGAAGACTGCACATTATTTACATTATTTGTAATACTCTACTATCAATAATAATTACCCTGAATTATATCCTCAATTTCATTAACAATTTCATGATTGTTATAAAGAGAATGTTGATCAAATACAAATTATGTGGAATTTGCTAGTCGTAAACTTCACGAAGCATTATTTGAATCATATGAAAATGTTAACTTGTCCGTAGCATCTAATCTACCATCCCATTTTGAAATTCGTTCGGTATATTGATTCATAATTTTGTAATATAATTACCAATTGGCTTGCTATTTGTAATAAACATTTTCGGTAAATCCTTGCACGATTCATTCGGTTTTGCAAAGTAATACCAATCAGAAAATTTTTTAGAAGTTACCAATAAAATGAAGGTGTTGTTGTTATGCATTTTGTTTTAATAAGTTGAAATCATCTTTTAAAAGCTTATAATAGGATCACAGACCTTGAGCGAGTCCCCATTTAAAATTTTCCAAAATTAAATTTCAATTGTTTAGAGATAATTATTTTGAATAAAACTTTTTTTCTGAAACTAGAGTGAAATTTAATGCTAACTCAGTCCTTTGGATATTAAATCAGTATAATATTTTTTTTTTTATTTCTAAGAAAGAGATATTTTGAAACTTGTTTGATTTATCAATATTAAAAAAGTTTTTCGTCCAGTTTGCATTATTTTCATTATTTACAATCAAAGAAGTTTGTAAAAGCTAAATTTTTGAAGATTGAGTTATGAAAGCCTATGTACATAAATTTACGGTACCTAAAACATAAAGTTTATATCTAAAATAACATTGTGATAATCTTATTATTATTTCTTACCTTACAAATTTCCTATAAAATATTGGATAATTTAATACGCGTTCTAGTGCTATTACAAAAAAAATTCACAACTCAACAGCTATTTAGGCCAGCCCATTAAAATTAATATACAAACATTTCAATATTTGCTGAATAACTTTTAGCATTTGCTTATTTTCTTTAACCTGGAAAGTAAAAAAAAAAGATAAAAACACGTCTTACAATATTATAGCTAGCATAATTTCAAGCTAGAACTTACAAAAATTAATATACAAGTATTTCCATACCTTATGGCAAATTTCCTTAGAAATTTTTCGCCTGTTTAATTTTCTCAAGGTGCCAAATCATATTGTGGGGTCAAAAAAATGTATTTGTCACGAAATTACCTATGAAAATCCACAACTTTACGACAATATTATATATTTGAAGTTCTGAACTGGTGTAAAAGTACTTAACTTTATTAATTACTATAACAAACCTTTTAAAAATATATTTATTAAAACGTAAAAAGGAAAAAAATAGTGAGAGTGTGTGAGAAAAAATTTATTACGGTAAACATTACGGTAAATGATAAATCAATCTGATAAACCAGGGGGAGGGGGTCTAAGATTCCCTTGAAATTAGCCAATATCCACATGACCACTATTATTTTTGTTTAAAAAGTAAAATAATATCGGCGGTGACACTATCATTAGGTAGTTTAGTAGTAGTAAGTAATTTAGGATAGTTACTCGTCGCTATTTATAGCTTCTTTGTAATTTCTACTGCTTTTCAGTTCACCTCTTGTAATAAAAATAAAAATAAAGGTAAAAAAATTTTGGAGTGAAGATATTTCTTGTAATTTTTGGTACAATTTTATCCACTAACATTTTGCGTTAAAATATCTTTTAACAACAAACCCTTCTTACCAGAAATCCTGAGAATAGCTTCTTGCACTCTATTCTACAGCTTTAGAGCTCTTTCACATTTTTGTTTTTTATCTGTAGTTACAGTATAATTTCGTTGTTTACGAGTTTTTGAAATTTTAGGAACAACATTAACTTGTTTTACTAGTCCTTTTACTTCACTCGCAAAGCTTTTATCGCCGTTCGTATGTCTACTGATTACACTTCTACACCTCAAAAAGCCATTTTACGGCTATACAAAGCTATATAATTGCATAAAATTTCCTTCTCTCTTCGACAGTTGTGCCACATCTCAGGATGTGATTGCACTCAAATTTCGCAAGATATTACCTTTTACGATTAGACCTGAAAACACACCCCTTATAATCATGATTTCTTTGTAATGACTAACAACGAAGATTTACTACCGGATGCATATAAACTGTATGTCATATTTATTATGTATATTATATGTTATATGCATTTTTAAATTACTCAAAATTTTGAACTTAATTGAAAAGAATTAAAAGCAATGAGAAATAGTCAAAAGGAAATAATACTAGCAAAAGATTTCAGAGATAAATAGAAGGAAAAGAAATACTTGACTAATAATGATCCACTAATAATGGTCTCTAAAAGATTGCAATTACGTGCATTTCAAAAATGGTATAAAAAAGTTTGAAGAAAAATATTTTATAAGGGTGCAAATCGGGAATTATCTATACACTCTATATTTATATTATTTATAGCAAAATGCAACATTTCTTTTTATTATCAATACATTGAAAAAAGATTACAGACACAAGTGAGTAAATTTCATCATTATGTCGTTTAAATTAAAAATAAACATTATTATTAAAATGTTATCGAATTCATTGAATAATGTTTGACTTTTCGCTTAATGAGTTGTGAAAAATGCCTGTAATTTAAAAAAATGTTCATGAATAAGCTAATTTACTCGACAAATGAATGAATGATATGTTAATTAAAAAGAATTCCTTTACGCAAATAATAATTAATTTAGAAATAACGCTTTATTTTACAATGTAAACAGATGATGATTAGATATGGCAAAATCTGCATTCCATACACGACTCAAAATATGATTATTGAATATATCTATTTCTTTTGAAGATAACCATGGGGATATCAAAAGAAATATAAATTATATTAAAAATAAACTTCAACAAAATACATCTAAATTTTCAAATGAACTTCATATTAATATAAATAAAATTGATATAAATGATTTAACATGGAAAGATCCAATTGCAATTGAAGTAAAAAATTTATCAAGTAAACAAGGGTGGAATGGCTTGCCCGATCCAGTATGGAAATCGAGAGCTTTTACATATCTTGAATCATTTTGATAACTATCAATGAAAAAATGAAAGAAGCAAAGAGATCAATCACTTTATAAACTTTATATATATAAATTTAAAGAATTATTTACCTCCTACAAATTAATCTTTTTGTTTCATTATAAATACATTGTTCTAGCAACATGATATAAGGTCGATGTCAAGTTGAAAACAAAATATCATCCAGATACGCTTCAGCAAATTTGTGCTTGTCTAAATAATCATGACAACAATAATCACACCTGTTTGATCCAAGACTTTCCTTTTATAAGTACTGAAAACATCATCATAAGGTTCGTAAGGTAACTCATATATCTTAGCGATTTAGTAAAAGGAAGTGGATCCAAAGGATTTTTTTTGTTGAACAAAAACAAATCCACTCAAGAATAAGTTACATTGTTCAACATATTTATCACCTGTCATAAGTATCTCGATAACAAGGTGAAGTTTTAGCTCTGTACCTGAAGAAGTACGAAATTAAAGAAATGATAATGAGATAATGAGTTGACGTAGTAATAGGAAATCTTGACTAATAAATAATTAATACTTACTCAAGGGAACTCACAATCACTCTCATTAGTTTCTGCCATAGGTTTTTAATTGATAATAAGAAAATTTGTATGTTTGAGAATTTTGATAAATTACTCCTTTTTATATTAATTGATTTCTTTTCGATTTTCATATTCTCATATTCTTTTTGACAAATCATAATAGCATTATTATTATCAGCAAGGCTTTTGTTGTTACAAAGATACAAAAGGAATTGAAATGAATTGAATGGATTGAATCATTTGTCAAATAATTATAAATTGAACTCACAGATCGTATGATTAAAATAACTAAATTCCTTTTCAACTTTTAGTGATATTTCATTGGCTGCATAATAATCAAACATTTGAATGTAAATTATTTAGATGCTAAGTAATAATAATAGTAGGAATTTTGTTTTTAAAAATAATTTCATTCAAAATTGGGTTTGAATTGGAGTTTAATAATAAGCTTTTTTAATTATTAACAATAAATTAATCATGAGACCTGTTTTTAATGATTATTAAAGACATAATGAGGTTTTTTTTATTGGCTTAGTTATTATTATTTACGAGTTTTTTTTGTGAAAGGGAAAGATGAAAATTTTTTTTTTTTAAATCAGATAAAGCAGAAAATATATTTCCAAATGGGAAAATTTCTTGACAATAAATAAATTATTATTGATTACCCCTTCTATTTTTAGGGATGATTACAAGGAGATTAGAATGTTTTATTTGTGTCAGTGTAACTTCAAAGTGTAATTTCATAAATGTAATTTCAATCTAATTCATCGCTCAGGATGATTTTGCTGGCAAGATAAGAATACTGTACTGTTAAATTAGGTGATTAAGGGAAATTAACATGTATTAATAAATTTCATTTTTTTATCTACTAGATAATACCAAAAATAAAAAACCATTTAAAAATTTCTAAGAAAGAACATTGTGCTCTAATATTAAATCAATTATTGATTTTATTAACACGAAACCTATTCTAGTATCTCCAATTAACATGAATCCTGATTTCAAATTATTAGATCATTATCCACTTTTTTCATTATATTTATTATATTGCTCAAATTTTTTTAAGGATATAATTTACAAATAATTCATTTTTTGTATTTACAAGATGATTAAACTTAATAAATATGATTTCGGAGAGTTTCAAACATTTAAAAATCAGTTAATTGATGATAAACAATAAAAATGAAAAAGTATAGAAGAAAAGCAAATAAAAGAGATATGAAATTCTTAACCAGAAAAGTCTATCATTGCGAGTAATTAGTACTTAAAAAATAGATAGCTAAATATTCAAAATTATTTTCTTTCCAGTTAAATTGAATGATATTAAACTGTCTAATGGTTTAGATTAAATTCAGCTCAATAAGGCTTAGAAAAAAAGCAAGCTACTGTATCTTTTAAGAAAATTAGAAATCATGTATAGATAGTTAAACGGGAATATGTTACTTTATTTAATTTAAATAAATTAAATCCTAATATTTTTTTTTAGAAAAAAATTATTCTTGATATTTGTTTTATACCATAATTTTAGATGTTTACCACAAACATTCTCTGGTGAGAATTTGGACTAATTATACATAAAAAATTGTTGAAAATTTGTGATTAAATTTGACAATATAGCCATAACTGAATCTCATACCAAATAATCTCAAAGTTTCTAATTAAGCTTAAAAATGTTTTCTTGTACTGAATAATTTTGAATAATTACAGTATATGTTATGATATCACAATTGTCATTGTACATAATCATGACTTATTTTACATCATTCATTATTGTATATATATATACCTAAAAAAAATATGATATACAGTCACAGTTTTTCTATTCTGTTTAACAAAATGTTTGGACATATAAGATTAATTAGATATGAACTCAAAAAACATTCAACATTCATGCTTTCTGGTTTCAGAAAATATTCAACATTCCAGCCTCCTGGTAATCTAGGAAATTCAAGAAAAGAATTTACGTTGGTGAATTTCCAATCTCCCAGTTTCAGAAAATATTCAGAATTTAAACCTCCCAATAGTCTAAAAAAAAAAATTTATGATATGGAACAAAGTATATACGAAATGGACCAAAGCATAAGAGAAGAAATTGATAATGTGAGACAAGGGATGGAACTAAATTTCAAAGAAGCAATTAATGACATGAAACAATATTTAAGAAATATAGAACAAGATTTAAGAAAAGAAATTAATAATGTTAGACAAGAGATGGGACAAAATTTAAGAAATGAAATAGAACAAGATTTAAGAAAAGAAATTAATGGAGTGAAACAAAATTCATTGAAAAAAATTAATAGAGAAGATGAAAAAATAAGTGTGTAGTTATATTGATTTTGATTATTTTTTTATTATTATAATACTTATTAACGTTAATGAATGTTAGGTGCACTTTATGTTTATGCTTGCATGACAATGTGTGGTGGTAAGGTTTTGTTTTTATTTTCATTTATATTAATAAATATACGGTAAGTATAGTACTAATAATCTGAATAATATAGTAAGTGCATACTTATTTCTTTCGGGACATGATTATTCAAAACTTTGGGAAAATTTTGTAAGTTATTTAACTTATTATTTATTTATTTTTTTTTACTTATATTAAATTGATCCAAATTAATAATATTTTTTCTTTTAATATTTTTTTTTCAGAAAGATGAACATCGGAAAGATAACTTATTAAAAGTTTAAATATTTCAAATATTAATAGTATCCTAGTGTGAGTAAGTAAAAAAAATTATCATAGTATAAAATATTGATTTATTTTGAAATGATCTTGCAAAAAATTAATGGTAAGAAATATCAGTGCATTTTATTTTTATGGTATCAAAAACTTGATAATTCCATGTTATCACAATTAATTTACTAAATACTAATCTATGAATAGTAGTTCTTTTAGCATTTATTAATTCTTTATTCAAGCAAATTTCTTTTATTAAAAAAAATTATCAAATTTTAAAATTTTATTATAATTTTTTTTTGTAATGTAAGTTGAAATGAAATTTCATGAAATATTGAAGGTATTACTAACTTAATAAGAATTGTGTTTTAATTGGATAATAATTAAATTATTACAATTTTTTGACAATGTACAGTACATAACATAAATAATTATTAATTAAGAAGAACTATATTATTACATGTACTGTATGTTATAAATATTATGATTTATTATTGAAGATCTGATGTAAAGACATTACTTTTTAGATAATTCAAGTAACAGCTCTAAGCAGCAGATAAACAATAAAAACAATAGATTCAAAAATTATCACGTACAAATCAACATGCTGAATTGATCTCAAAATCTCAAAGTGAATTGAAAGATTAGATAAATTTAAACATATTTAAACATATTGTATTTATTATTACTATAAATGATTAATTGTATGTAAAATTTTAACACTTCTTTTATTGGCAAACTTAGCTATTTTATATTAGAGATCAATAACCAACTTCGATTTCTTCAAAGTTTATTGGAAAATTACAAATAAATTCTTTGGATAATATCGGAATGTGGAAATCATTTGATATAAACTTTAAATAACGGATGCAAATAAATCCTTTACAAATTTTTAACGGAGTCAATCATTAAATTATTAATAATACTTCGATTTAACTCATTTAGTTCATACGTTATATTTTGTGTATTTATGCATTTTTCCAAAGAAGTTTCGTCATATCTAAACACTAAAATTTTCACTGATTATTGGAATAATGATAATGTATAAATTATATTTAGTTTCTTAAATATGATAACGAAAAATTTCGAAAAAAAATTTATAATAAGTAATGAATACATGTTTTAAACCAATAAATAAACCAAAATATAAATATACTATGATATAAATTTAAGTAATAATAAATGAATTTGCCATGATACTTGATATTATATAACCATTTGTTAATAGCAACAATAATCATGTTTAAAAAGAAAAATTACTTTTATAAATTTTGATAAATTAAAGTATTAATATCGAAACCAATTTCCTAGGTAATATATCCTACGTAGAAATTAGGCATATAATATTAACTAAGAGTTTTCACTTACATTATAGTACATGTAAGTTTACATACCATTATTATTAGAATTCACATCAATATCTAAGTCGATTTCTATTGTAAGATAATCTAAAGAATATACTTTACTATCAATGTATATTTTTGTGACAGTATATTGCAATCCTCTTATTATATTATTATCATGGATTTTGATATAGTTATGAAGATATCATGCATAACAATATGGTTATTGGCACAGTATTTGACATGGTTAACTCATACCATTAAAGTTGTATTTCATTACAAAAGAATATTTGTCATACATCACATAATCATTGATTTTTTCATTTTAAATTAAATTAATTAACTAGGGAAGTATAAAGCATTATGCAGAGGACGCTCCTAACCTGATTAGTCAATATATTTAGTAATTATAAAGAAGCAGATATTTTATATCTGAGATTCATTAGCCAGAAAACAATATCATTATTATGATAATTAAAAAAAATCAAAAAAAAAAAAAATGTGAGAGTCATTAGCCAGAGAACAATATTATTAATTTAAATTAAAAAAAAATCACAAAAAAAAAAATAAATTTCATATGAACATTAGCCAAGAAACGATATCATAAAAATCATATATTCATTGGGCAGGAGACAATATCATTAATTAAAAATACGAAAAAAATTTCCATACGTTCATTAGTCAATTAACAATATTTATTAATTAAAAAATAATCACAATAAAATGTGATTTATTAGCCAAGAAACAATATTTAAAAAAAATCTAACTAAAAAAAAGTTGAAATCTTAGAAAAAAAAATCTCAAAAATCATCCGTAATTGTGTTACAAGACAAAAAAAAGCAAAAAAAAAACTTAACTAAAAAAGAAAATCTCACTACATAGTAAAAAAATATCTATGCGCAGTTTGCGCAGTTTATGAAGGAAATTGATAATCTATTACATGTTAGTATTAGTTGAATTTACTAGATCTTCAATCTAGCCAAAAAAATCGATAAATTAGTAATCAATATGAATTTACCGATCAAAATTTCTTATCTTTAAAACAAGATGAAATTGAAAGAATACTTGAGGACTTACACAAAACATCTGATTACATAACAATTGAACAAGATTGGAATGAATGTCTGGATGAATGGAATGAGCTGTTAATGGAAGAAGAAAGAGCACAGAATTTGAATATTACAGAGGAACCATCAAATTATGGTGATAATGATCTATTAAATTTATATATCCATCCTGCCATTAATGCAGATGCAAAGTGGAACTTACGTGATCTTTTTATTAGAGAATTGGAAAGGCCAGAATTTATATCTGTGTCTTCAGAATTTAATTAATTAAACTGTTAAACATGTAATTAGTTCATTATAATTTTCTTTTGTTCAATAATGAATTATTATATAATATTAATAAAAAATAAATTTTAGTAGTGCTAGTATAAATTAGAATTAAATTATTTTTTATAATGTTTGCCAGAATTAGTTATAGTTTTGGCCCGAATTAATTTAATAATCACATGATCTGTCCAAAACCTGTCCAATGAAAAAAGGTTTTGGTTTTGGACAGATTTTGGACAGGATGTCCAAAACTTCGAATTGTTCAATTGCCCAACACTGCCCAAATGTATGTCAGGTCAACAGGTCAGGTTGGGTACCCAGCTGGCACTGACCTAACCTGAAGTCAGGTCATGAATTTAATGATCTGACCCAAAATTTTCAGGTCAACCCATTGGGTCACCCGATCTGTCAGATCAGATTCAAAGCTCTAGTGATAGGGTTTCTAAAATAATCAGTATGATGTGTAAAATTTAGAAAGAAATACATTAAATCTGTAAAAGAATCAGGATGAATAAAATAGAAATGCTTAGTAGTATTTTAACAGCAAAGTCAACTACTTGATGTGACTTATTAATATTAGGATTATTTTGAAAGTAACACAATAAGCAGGTAAAACTTGTACAATATATAAAGTAAAAGTATCTCCAAAAAAAATAGGTTTCAATCTAGTTCCAAAGATTATTAAATTGAATGGTTACAACTTGTGGTATAGAATAGCAAATAACACAAGAATGATCAATAATTATAGGGATTTCATGATTAAAATGCTAAATAAAGTGTTCAACTGAGAGTGCTCTTGTTGTTCAAGTAACATACATAAGAGTTTGCAAGTACATCTGCAATAATTTCTCAAGTACACCTGAGAAAAATAAAAATCAAATTAGTACAAATTATTTGCCTTTTACCTAGCAAAAATTACCACTTGTTAACCAGTTCAGTACATCAAACAGATTAACTATGATTTGCATTCAGGAAGGTTAAGTACATCCAACTATGATTGAAATCCAATCAAACAAAACACACTGACAATAGGAAGTTCATTTATATGTAAAAGGTAATAGAACTTTATTGAACTTGAACTATTCTGAAGTTACATGAACTACAAGGAAAATACATAGGTTATTTATACAAAAATTACTGCATGTAAAGATATAAATATAATTAATAAATAAATATAATAAATAAACTAAATAAATCAAATAAATCATTTATACCAAATATAATTGATATACTGAAGTTACCAAAAATAATAGGCTTGGTTGGTTATAGTTTAGTCAGCTTGGCACAGTTTGGCACAGTAAATCTCAATTTCACCTGATCATCTTGAAGCAGTAAGTTGTAGATCTACATATATATGACTAGGGATAACAACAGATATAAAAAATAAACAACAGATAGATTATTCAACAAATTACAAAACTCTTACAATTACATATACTGCTAAACTCTATAGTATCGTAAGTTTCTGTCTATTATCAACTACTCTGAAAAACTTTCTCTACTTAATCCTGCTAAATTTAATGATAATGAAATAAATCTATTTCTGTTTTTCCCTTAATTGACCATTTTCAACACCATTATGAGATAATAATAGATAATGAATTATAAGTTAAAAGAAGGATTAGAAAAGGTTTAAAATATAAACTAGAATTATACTTGGATGAATTGTAGTTTATGAGAAAATTACTTTATATCATTAAATCCAACCCTTCAGAAAGTTCATGACCCATCGTATAACATGCATTTCTTTGTTCTTGTAATGATAATTTACTATCAGCCTCTCCTATATTACAACTAATACTAGAAATATCAGTTTGTTCTTGTGATAATGATTCATTAGACTTTACAAATTCTTGTATATCACTACTAAATTGCATTATGCTACTTTTATATATATTAGGATCATCATTCTTGAATTCATAATGTTCATTAAGACATTTAAGCCAGTGAGATATAGTATGTTCAAGACTTACTATAGTTGGTCTATTTTCTGGATTTTCATCCCAACATTTTTTCATTAAATCTATATAACATTTTGGAGTACCTTTTATAATTTCAGGACGTTCCCCTTTACAAATATCTATAGTAAGTTGACAATGATCATGTACATTATTATTAAATGGAGGAACACCTGATGTAATTTCCCACATTATCATTGAGAAACTATAGATATCTCTTGCTGAAGTATAGGGATCGTTTCTTAATATTTCAGGTGCCATATAAGGCAAAACTCCACAGTTTGTTTCACTTTCGGCCTGTAATGAATCATTTATGGGTTTACATAATCCTAAATCAATAATATATGCTTCATAATTATCTGACATTAAAATATTACCATCATGAAGATCACAATGAACAAGATTTGATTCATGCATCGTTTTAAGCCCCAAAATAATATTTTTTAATAATTGTAATTTATATTGCCATTTAAGTTTGACTATGTCAGATAAACTGTTTCTTAAGTTTCCTTTCTTTGCATAACTCATTACTATTATGTATTTTGATTTATTTGGATCTTGAGCAATCCCAAAGAATTGAATGAATTTTGAAAATGATTTTTTCTGACAATTATAATGATATTCCAACTATAGTATTATAAAAAATTAAAATTATTAGTTTTAATAATAAAAAAGGAGATAAATAAATAAAATAAAATGATTCACACCTCATCTTTAAAACTTGATGAATCTTTAAGATTTTTAAGAATAACTTCATGACCTGATTGCCTATTCCATTGTTGCTTATCAAAATTCCAACTACTAATAGGTCCATCTAACCAAATAGCTTTATGAATAACACCAAATCCACCTTCACTAAAATAATTAATATTTTTCACTCTATTATAAGGTATCCACTCCAAAATTTCATAACTATTTTTAGCATTTAGTTGTGCCTCTTGAACAAATTTATCAATAGATTCATTTTTACTTGTCCATTTTAAAAAATCTTGTTGAAATCGCTTAGTATTACATTGATAACACCAATAGTAATTAATCAATGGTTGTTTACACTCTTCACATAGTTTATTACTGCCATGGATATTAATATTTTCTGCTGCTTTTTGATACCAATAAAATGCTTTCTCCATACTTTTTTCTGTTCCTTCACCATCATTATAAAGTCTAATCAAATTATTCATTGCATTTTCATTACCATTTTCTGCTGCTTTTTGATACCAATAGAAGGCATTTTCTAGATTCATTTCTGTTCCTCTACCATAATAATAAAGTGTAGCTAAATCATTCATTGCACCTTTATTGCCATTTTTTGCTGCCTTTTGATACCAATAAAAGGCCTTTTCTAGCTTCATTTCTGTTTCTATACCATTTTTATAATATAAGGCCAAATAATACATTGCATGATTGTTATTATATTCTGCTGCTTCATAATACAAATCAAATGCTTTTTTTAGATTCTTTTCTGTTCCTTCTCCATTGAAATAATGATCAGCTAAACAGATGATTGCTTCTTTATTACCACTTTCTACTGCTTTTTGATGCCAATAAAAGGTTTTTTCAAAATTTTTTTCTATTCCTTCACCACTGCCATAACATGTAGCTAAACTATGCATTACTACATTATGACCATTTTCTGCTGCTTTTTGATACAAATCAAAAGCTTTTTCTAGATTCCTTTCTGTTCCTTCTCCACATTTATAGCATACAGCTAAGCCATACAATGCATCTATATTATCATTCTCTACTGCTCTTTGATACCAATAAAAAGCTTTTTCTGGATTCTTTTCTGTTCCTTCTCCAATGTAATAAAGTGATGCTAAATATTTCATTGCACTACTATTACCATTTTTTGCTGCTTTTTGATACCAATAAAATGCTTTTTCTAAATTCTTTTCTGCTCCTACACCATCATAATAATACTTAGCTAAGCATTTCATTGCATCTTTATCATCATTTTCTGCTGCTTTTTGATGCCAATAAAAGGCTTTTTCAAGATTCTTTTCTGTTCCTTCTCCATTTGTGTAATACATAGCTAAATTACTCATTGCATCTTTATCACCATTTTCTGCTGCTTTTTGATGCCAATAAAAGGCTTTTTCT